>APFE030307086.1:0-56720 GCA_000404065.3 Pinus taeda
CCCTAGTGAGTCTCAACTGCATTAGACAGCTATCAATCCTCTCATACTATGCCCGAGGTGTTTTGCTTCAAGCCATAGAGGGCTTTCTTCCACCTGTATACATGAGATTCCCGATCATGAGTCTTAAACTCCTCGGGTTGTTCCAGGCATGTGGACCTGCTGCATGAAGGGAATGGTCCCCTTATAATATTTTCCTTCGGTACATTTCAGACAAGTACCTGCATGCTCCTTTTTGAATTCAGGCATCCAAGTCACCATCTGACTCACAGACCTCCAGTGCTGAGTCAACGGACATGGTCCCAAGTGGACTTCCTGCAACTTGATACAACCCAGAACTCAAAACATCTTAACAAGATATATTTTCAAACACGTACCTTTCCATTGATAAGTGCCATCCTGTAACCTTTGATTTCCATGTCCGAGATGGTCATCGGGTTCTCCTTGCGATCAGGTACATAAAAGAGATTCAGGGGTTTCTTGCTTTCGTGGAGGAGTCAACCACTTCCTTGATGACCTGCATTACCAGTCATTCCTTTTGATTATTGAAGATGTCCCAGGAATGATTGTTATCTTCATCAAGAGATGTGTCCCTGCCATTTGGACACTCCTTCGCATAACGGCCGAACTTATTTCAACAAGGCATCTGCCTTTCCTTCCACCCTTAGAACCGAACTTCCCAATGAAGGGATCATTAGATGGGCCATCAGAAACTTCCGCTGCGCCATTTTGATAACATTTTCTGCTTTAACTTCACCCTAGGTGAATTATGAGGAACCCATTGATCCTTCTGTCTTGTCCCAACTGTCTTCGGTGATTGCTCTTTCACTCTTTGCTTGGGCATTGTCTTCACCTCAGCTCTGATACCATGTTAATTTTGGGTATGTTCTATGCTAGAGCAATTTATTTAAATTTAACAGTTAACAATCACATCAGCATTACGATAAACTGCAGATAGAACATAAATACAAAACGCAAAAGACAAGCCAAGACAAGAGGACACAAGACATGGCGCGAGCCAGGGACAAACCCCACAATGTGTGGGGAAACCCTTTGATCAAATCTTCTTTTATCTTCAAAGTTCAGCAGAGAAAGAGAGAGAGAGAGTACATTTACAACAACAGTCAATACTTTGACTTATCTAGATCTAGCATAGATCATCTCCTATAATGATGAGATCAGTTGAAGACATTCTGCTTCAACTGCATCTCGTCCATTTGCTGCACCTTACTGTGTAGCACCATCAAGCTGCATCTTACTATGATGCCCATATATCATCATGTTATGCCATTGTGTAGCACTGTACTGTACCATGCTGTACTTATCATTTTGCTGCTCTTGTCACTGAGCTGCTCCAATCATTGAGCTGCTCTCTATCACTGATCTGCACTCAATGATTTCTATGCTGTACTCATCAAGCATCAATCATCACTTTGCTGCCCCCATCCTTGTTATCTGACTAACCTTCGGCATAGTAGCTCAGCCCATCTGATAGGCCATCATAAGAACTTGACTGTGCTGTCATCCCAACACCCAGTTGTTTATATAAGCTGATCTAGAGCAGATGCATTCCTTCATTATGTAACAATGTCATATCACCATGCTGTCACCTACAACAATCCGAGTTTATACTTGACTGCGGATTAGGGCTGCGTATGAAGCTTCCTTGGACAACAAATAGAAGTCAGCTGCAAGGGTTTCCTTCTGCTTGCTGCGTATTACAAACAGTGATATTCCAGCCAGCGTATAGGAGACTTGACTGTGTATAAGGGTCAGCAATTAGGGCTCTTTTAGAACTGCAGATTGGCCTTCACACGCTGCTGGATAAGGCCTCTCCCTCTGTGTCTTAGCTCATCCTTTAGGACTGCGATTAGGGTAACATAGGACAACAGCTAGGGCTCTCCTTCAGGACTGCGTATGGAGCCTTCTAGGACAGCAGATTAGGGCCTCCATTTGACTGTGTTTAGGGCTGCTGGAAACAGCGTATTAGGGCTTCTTGGACAGCGAATAAGTGCCTCCCTTTAACTGTGACTTAGGGCTGTTTCGTTGACTGTGTATTAGGGCTTCTTGAACAGCGTTGGATCTCCTTCAACATCGTACAGCAGCTAGCAACACATATTTCATTAAAATTGGAAACCTTTTATTACAAGAACTTCACTACAATTGAGTTATTTGGTTATCTTGAAATTCTAGATCCACTATTTAATTCCAAATTTAATGAAATATGTGTTTAGGGCATCTTCCAAGGTCAACGTAATCTTCTAAGTGTCTCTCCTTCACCAATAACCCAGGACGTGGAGAGGAGGAGATCACTTGAAGAATGTGTGTTCAAATGACTTCAAATCCTCACCAATTTATACTAAAATGTAGATGATGAATAGACACGTCTATTGGGCTTCTTAGCCTACTCAAGTTGCTGGTCGGCTTGATAATAATTAGATAAACAAAATAAATTCATATCTCCATAAATACTTATCGGAATCGGATGATCTTTAGATCAATCCTACACCTCTCGACGAGAGGGATCCAATAAAAATATCAGCTGCCATAAATAAGCTGTCCCACATGGAGTTTGGCCCTAGTTGCCAATTTAACAGGATGACACAGACACATTGATCAGGGGCTATCGCTTTCGCAAAAAAAGGGGGTGTACTGCTGTGGGTCGTTGACACGTAGTGGCCAACAAACACAAAAATCAAACAATGACTAATCAAAGATAGATATGAGGCATAAAAAGGCTAAGAGAAGGGATAAAGGCCAAGAAGGGACCATGGAGAGGAGGAATCAAGGCCCTAAACGCTGTGGCTTAAAGCCAAGGCCTCATAGAGGCTTGCGACACCCTAGGGATAGCCTCTAAAAGATTGCCGTAGAGGTAAAGGGAGCTGTAGAGGGCAGAAAAGGATGAAGAGGGGATACGGGCAGGAGTAGGGCAGTGGAAGGGAAAGAAAAGCCACGATAGAGGGTTAGAGGGCTAACAGAGACAAGGGACAGAGGCTTTACAACTTGCGGCAAGAACGCTGACGACAAAGGAAGGAGAGCCCATGACAAGGGAATAAAGCCTAGATCAAGCTTGTGGCTAAGCTTGAAAGAGGAGGACTGATGACTAGGCTAAAAGGTTTGACGCTGGGCTTGGAGGCCCTAAAAAATTGAAACCCTTGCCAAAAAAAATTCATTTGCTTCAAATCTTCAAATTTGTCCAGTTATTGCAAAAACATTTGATGCTTGCCTTGCAAAAATTCTTAGAGACTAGATCTTACCTTCAAGGGCGTAGCTCTAGCTCAAAACCCCAACAAATTTTCTTAAATGACTTGGATCTCACCTGCACAAATGAAAATAAAAATACCCAAATCCCCAAGATGTACAAAAATTTGAAAATAAACCCCAAATGCTAGGAGCTACAAAACAAGGGTTAGAAAAAAATTATTTATAAAAAATATTCTATAAAAAATAATTTACAAGTTGTATACAAATATATAATGCTTGAATTTTTTTTTTGAGAAATAACTTTTATTTTAAATGATCAGCAATGATAATAGATCAAATGTGTTTTGAAAGCTATAATGCCTTCCACAGCTTTAGATAAGTAAGAAAATGAAATAAAATTCTCGGAGCCCAAACAAGGTCAGCTCTCCTCCAAAGTCTGTGAACTTGGAGCCCAAGGGTCGGGGAACCTGCAAATTTTATATGTTTCTTCAAGAAAACTTGTTAGACATATGGCAAATAAGATCACCTAAGATAGACCCAAAATCTACCAATAGAATGTTCTTATCCCCATCTAATGAATAAACAATATTATAATATTTGAGCTTGCAAACTCTATATATTTCTTCAAGAAAACTTGTTAGACATATGGCGAATAAGATCACCTAAGATAGACCGAAAACCTAACAATAGAATGTTCTTATCCCCATCTAATAAATACACAGCTTATAATATTTTAAGCACAATATAGGAAAGCACATACTGATCTAATTTAGAATATTAGTTTTTGTGCTAAGATCCTCCTTAGATTAGAAACAAAATGCTTTCATTGTGCTTAAGGATTCATGAATTTTTGCAAGTGAAATGATGAGTTTTTATATTAATTTTATGAGCAATTTAACATAAATAAGGGACTGAACAACAACATAAACATGTACAAAACAACATCAAAAACACATTACAACAGGAACATGATAAAGGAGTTCAGCCCTCTTGGGCTACGTCTCCTTGGTCCAACGTCCAATGGCCTGGGCCTCTCTATTAATATCAAAAGTGTAAAAGGATGTGTTTACAATGCTCAAATGCTTCTGAAACCTGCTCCCCTTAGTTCAGAATGTCCAAAAAATGCTATCTAGCCTATTTTTCCATCCAATTTGGTGGAAAATTGAAGAAGTTATGACCTCTCCTAGTTTTCCCACTATTCGCTCCACAAATTGCTCCAAATCCAGCATGATCCTACAAATTAGCTCCAAAAAGCGCTAACCAAGCGAAAATTTCGCCGTGCGGCGATCCATAATCTCTCGACACTGATTGTCCCATTGCAAATCGCATTTGGCGGGCTTCTGGTTTGTGAACGCGGCGGGGCGACGTGTGATTGCGATATGGTGGACTCGATGAAACTATTAACTGGAACTCATAATCTTATCGCATCCGGGATCCTTTCGCAATTCGCAATCGGCGAAGTACCAACGGTCTTATATATGCGGGACTCTGTTTTTTGCGGTGTGCGATTGCAATTATCGCATCGCAACCCTCCCTGCTCAGGTGTCAATTCTTTAATGCCTTTCCGTCTGCCTTGCTCCGATGTGTGATTGCGATTATCGCATCGTACCCTGGCTTGTTCCGAAGCCGATTTTTAATGTCGACCCACCTACGATATGCGATTTGCGAAATGCGGGGGCCAATGACGGCATGCCACTTGGTGCTTCCTCATTCGCTGAAGAGCCTTGCCACATCATCTTTTCCTGCGATCTGTCCAAGTCAAACCTGAACTTTGACTTGCTCTAACATCTTCATATGAGCTCGAATTCAAGTGTCATTCGCACCGTTGGAATCAGAATGGCGAGCTCTTCGATCTGAAGCTGAGTTTATAGAGATTATGATACTTGGAGTTTTGGGCCTAATTTTGAGCACCTGATCACTCCCCTCACTGGAAGCCTTTTGGACCCTAAAAGGATCAGTTTCAATTGTCCAGCAGGTGAAGGTATAGTTCCATCAGCTTTCCAACCTCTATCCATTTGACTTTTAAAGGATTTGTACCGTTGAGCCCCACTCGACGATAATCGATACTTCCCCTTTTTGATGTCCTTGTTCTTTTGTCAAGTATAGTGTCTTGCTGAAGCTCCTCAAGGAATTCTAGAGAAAATTTTTCAATAGATGGAATTTGAATATTTTCTCATTGATCTTCAATCAAAGGAGGCTCATACAATCTTAAATTCTCAACATTAACAACAATAGAAATTTTCGTATATGAAGGCAAATCCAATTTGAAGGCATTGTTACCAATTTTTTTCAAAATTCTAAATGGACCATGTTGTCGCACAAAGTGTTTAGGCACCGCGACAATGCTCAGAGTAAGGGTTGTCGCTCAAATCCTTATTCTGTTTAGACTCTCTCATAGACAAGTCAAGGGGGGTAGTCCCTAAGGTGAATGAATGAGAATAGCTTGTAGAACATAGGCTCTAGGAGATTTTAAGGATAAACTTAGAGCAAATCTTGGTCAATTGAGATGGATGGATTAGACAATTAATACAAATAAGACACAACCACAAGATAAAACAAATGATTAAAGACCAGTACCTTCGTATTCAATTAACCATAGATTAAGTAAAAACAAGTTATCCAGAGAAATCTACAAATGTGACAAATAGTGACCATCAATCAATGTAAATGCTTTAAACTTTATCACGCAAGATATTCCAGATTTAAAATAATTAAGAATTCAGATCTAGAACAGTTTTCCAATAGGCAATATAATTTTTTTTAAAACATTAATTATGCTTGCCAATATAGAAATTACTACCACAAAATTTAAAAATCTTAAACCTAACACAAAAGACACCAAGGAACTTTAAATTAGAGTTTTAATTATCCCTTAGGTAAATTTATAATGTGCTAAGCTCATGAAGCAATTTCAATGTGGCAAATGAAATAATTAAACTTTAATGTGACCAAAAATAAAAAAATCAAAAGGACTTTAATAAATCAAAATTTTAAATGGGCCACATGCCACATTAATCTTTTTTAATGTGAAAGCGCAAATTCTCAATTTTTTAGTAATCTCAAGTCACAAAAAATGATTTTTTTTTTTTTTTTTTTTTTTTAATATTTTAGATTTTTTTAGTTTTTCAAAATTTTTAGATTTTTTGAATGTTTTAGATTTTTAATTTTTAGATGTGAGTCCAACTCCACTCTCAGATCTGATAATCTAAGGCTCTCAACAATTAGATCTATCAATTTCCCACACAATTAAATTTTAAAATTTTAAAGGAGGTGCCTAGCTTGAAACCCTTCATGCATCACTGTAAAAAAATCTTATGATAAGCCCGGAGTTATTTTAGCTGGGTTCTTCAGAAAACACAGATCGAAAGTTGTCTGGTCCAACTGAAAACTTCCCCTAATGCCCGAGGATCCAAAATCAAAATTTTCTTGCAAAACTCAGTCCAGTTATCAAAATAGAGTGAGAAAATGATAATAAAATTTAGATAAATAGAGATACTTGTTGTTACATTCAAAATTTAAATTATCATTTAAACTTTAATGACTAAGCAAGATACCTGTACTCAAATCACTCTTCAGAAGCTATTATCAATGGCTAAAAAAATAATTTATGCATGAAAACAACACATCTTACATTATTTCCATGAAGAGTAACAACAACAAAAATTAACCCCAAAGTCTTTCCTTATTATCTGAAAAAAGATTACACAAGAACTTCTTGCTAAGCACACGACTAAAAGGTCGGATAGATTGACTGACAAATGACTTCCTATTTAAAGATAAATCCTCCAATGGCTAGTTTGAGTGATCCTCGTCAAAACAATCTCGACTGTTGATGAAGATTAAAATTCTTTTTAATCTCATTCGTCGAAATATTTAAATATTTGGGGAAATTCAAAATTTTCAATTAAATGCATTTTAACTAATTCAAAAGTTAAAATTTTGAATTAATTTCCCCAAAATTTTGGCTTTGACTTAATTCCAGGGATCAAAGACTTAAAATTTATCAAACTAATTAATTTACCTTAGTCCCTGGACCTCTTAAATTTAATTTTTAAGGACCGACGAATTTTGCCTTTGGAGAATTTAAATTCACCTAGGACCTAGAATTAATTAAAGTTTTGGCTTAAGATTTTAATTAATTTTTGGCCAGAAAATTGTACTAATTAACCTATGAGGAGATAAATTATTTTTCCTACTCTCAAGGCACTTTACATCATAATTTTCATATTTTTTACATCTCAAAGGGGAAAACCCATCTGTAATAGACCCTCACAGACTACCCATTTCTGCGACACAAATATAATTTAGCATACCAAACAATTTGTAATAAAATAACCTAACCAAATAGTTAGGATTATTCCCAAATCACTTTTACATAGACTCGATCTATAACACTATGACTCGCCTAAGATCCTAGAGACAAAATCCATTCTGGCTTTGGGGTAAGGCTGAAGGAAAACTTGCCAACCATCCGAGAATGGATCGGTGAGCAAAAAACCTCCCGGAATGTAGATAATCATCAAAAAAGGAGGTTTACCTAGGCAATTACATACATGACACGTATCTACTGAGGTTATTTACACCATATACATACAGAATGGATTTACATTATAACATGCTAATTAGGTTGATGATGATAGTTGAATGACATGGACATGTCAATCAGGCACTATCCCTTTTGCGAAAAAAGGGGGTGTACTGTTATGGGTCGTTTACACATAGTGGTCAATAGACCATATCTAATTGGTTTTAACTTTTTACCTTCTCCTTGGAGTTTCTCTTTGTTAATTCATCACCAACTTGGAACTTGTGATCTTGACAATGCTTGTCATGCCTTGCTTTGTACTTGCCTTGGCTTTTCTCAAGTTGTTCTTGAACCTTTTAGTGTACTAATTGGATTTGTTCAATGAAGTTTCTTGCTTTGTCAATGTCCCTATGACCTTTAATAGCAACATCTTTGCCAAAAATAAAATCCAAAGGAGATTTAGGCAAGTATCCCAAACACGCCTCAAATGGCGAAGTTTGAGTTGATGAGTGCTTGGCTCAGTTGTAAACATGCTGAATATAGTGAAAATGTTCATCCCACAACTTAGGATGCTTGTTGCAGTACCCATGGAGAAGATGTATCACTGTTTTGTTCACCACTTCTGTTTGGCCATTTGTTTGTGGATGGAAATATGTACTCTTTTTCAATTTAGTGTCCATGAATCCCCACAAGATTAACCAAAAATTCCCAACAAAGCGAGAATCTCGATCCTTAACAATCGATGTGGGCAATCCAAAATGCACCCAAACATTTTGAAAGAATAACTGAGTAGTTTGTTCAATTGTAACTTGCTTTTAACATGGCATCAAAATACACATTTTGTTGAATCTATCCACAACTACATACAAATAATCATGACCTCTTTTTGACAATGGATGACCTCCTACGAAATCCATAGAAACACTCTCCCACGGTCGTTTAGGAACCAGAAGTGGTGTGTACAATCCTAACTTTGTATTGTTAGGCTTTCTGATTGCACATAATGAACATCCTTTAATAAAACGAGACACTTTCAAGCATACGAGGCCAATAACAATACCTCTGTAGATGTGCCATTGTCTTACTTACACCGAAATGACCAGTAATAAGATAAGTATGTGCCTCTTTTATGATGTAAACTCTTTCTCTCTATGGAATACAAAGCTTGCCAAGATGGTACAACAAGTTATCATGGAAATGGTAATCCAATTCCTCTACATGGTTACCTTGACTCCAACTTGCATAAGCATCTTGAAAGTCATTATTTGATGTATATTGCTCAATATAAATTTCATGTAAAACAAAATTATGCTTGAGTAAAGTAGTTGCATTAGCAATAGGCCTAGAAAGCATATCAACAACTTTATTGTAGATACCTTTCTTATACTTGATTACCAAGTGGAATTGTTGAAGAAAACCCATCCATCAGAAGTGCCTTGATTGCTGCAACTTTGGTTGAGATTACAAGTATTGCAATGGTCGATGATCAATGTGAATGAATGTTTCCTTACCCATCAAATAGTGTTTCAATTTTTTCACACTTTGCACCAATGCATGCAATTCCTTGTCATATGTAGGATAGTTAATCATTGCACCATTAAAAGTTTTTGAATGAAAACAAATTGGTTTACCATGTTGCATGAGGACTGCACCCATAGCATAGTCACTAGCATCAGTCTGAATCTCAAACGATTGTCTCAAATCTAGAAGTGCAAGTAATGGAGTTGTACTGATATTTTTCTTCAATGCATCAAAGGCATTTTGTTGTTCCCCACTGAAAAACCTTTTTCACACTTGTCAACGCATGATGCAAAGGAGCTACTATAAGAGAAAAATTAGCAATGAATTTCTTCCAATAGTGGGCTACTCCCAAAAACCTTCTTACCTCAGTAACTATCTTGGGCCTTGGCCAATTCATAATGACATCAACCTTGGAGGGATCTATTTTCAACTCACCTTGTCCAACAATATGACCCAACTAAACTAAAAAGGTTTTTCCAAACTCGCACTTTGACATCTTAAGATACAATTGTTCTTTTTTCAAGACATCAAGTACTTTTCTTACATGCATTACATGTTCATCACGAGATTTACTGAAAATTAAGATGTCATCTAAGTAGACTATGACAAACCCATCAAGAAATGGCCTCAATACATCATTCATCACACACATTAATGTAGCAGGAGCATTACATAAACCAAACGACATAACTAGCCATTCAAACAAGCCTTGTTTTGTTTTGAATGTTGTCTTCCAAATGTCTCCTTCAGCGATTCTAATTTGATGGTAGCCACTTCTTAAGTCTAACTTAGTAAAATACTTTGCATCTTTCAATTGATCAAGTAAATCATCTATTCTAGGTAGTGGGTAATGGTTCTTTACCGTAATTTTGTTCAATGCACGAAACTCCACACACATGCGCCATGTTCTATCATTTTTTGGCACCAAGACAATAGGTGAACCACACGACGAGGAAGATGGTTTGATGACCCCTTTATTCAACAACTCTTGAATTTGCTTTTTAATTTCTGCGCTCTCCATCACTGACATCCTGTACATGCCAATGTTAGGAAGAGAACAATCTTGTTGCCATTGCATCTCATGTTGGATTCCTCTCTTGGGATGTAATCCCTTTGGTTCCTGAAACATCTCATCATATTGGTTAACTACGTCAACCAATTCAGATTTCAAATTTGAATCACAACATTTAAAAGCTTCATTATCAACATCATCCTTGGGTTTGATCATTAGAAGCACAAAATTCTTGCTCGAATTCACTAGTCTTTTCATCTGCCCTGCATTAACAAGCGAAAGATTTATTTTCTTGCTATGAGCTCTCACAATATATTCTACTCCATCTTTGAATAAATGATATTTGTTTTCATTTCTACGGAAGATAGCTTTTCTGTCATAAAGGTACGGGCTGCCCAAAACTATGCCACAGATATCTAATGACACAATGTCAAGCTCCACTTCATCTATGAAATTTGCAGTAATGTCGAATCTCAGTTTACACTTTCTAGTAACCTGCAATTGTGCATTGTCACACACCCATACAAGTGGATATGGTTTATGATGTGGAACGGTTTTCAAATTTAAACTTTTGACAATGTTTTCAGAGATAAGATTGGCTTGAGAGCCGCTAGCGAACAACGTATCAATCTTGTTGTGTTTTGATATCACCCTTATGTGAAAAAGTTCTATTCTCCTCTTTTCGTTTGGAGTTTCCTTTTTTGAGTTTGAAGAACTAGTGCTAGTGATGGATTCTTTTCCTTTTAACCCCATGGCTGTGACTTTAGTTTCATCACCCGAATCAGATCCCAAATCCTATTGAGTGGTTGTAGTTGTTTTTTGTTTTTCCTTGTTGTTTTTCTTTGGTCTCATTTCAAGATGAAGCTTCCAACAATGAGCTTCATCGTGACCCTCTCTGGAACAATGTTTGCATGAAATTTTCTCTCCTTTTTTGATAGACACATTTTTCTTTGCCTTCCCTTTGAAATCCTTTTTCTTTCTTTTACTCTTAAATGGCTTTTTACTATCTTCTTCTAGAGTGTTTTTCCCTCTTTCCTCAAGATGAATGGCTTGCACACACACATCATCTAGATTATTGGGATTAAACATTAAGATAGTATGCCTAAGGTAACTGTGTAAACCCCCTATGTACTTCAGCAATGTGTCATGTGATTGCAAATCTACACCTAACATCAAAGACCTTTTCTAAATTATTGGGTGTAATCTTGCACATTTTGACCTTTAAGCTATCTAAAGTTCTGCCAATTCATGATGGCTTTCTGCATATAGTCTAGAGGGTAGAATTGTCTTTTGATTGCAGCAATGAAATCAATCTAAGAAATTGAGATCTTACCATGTTTTTTAATCTCATGTTGGGTCTTCGATTCCCACCATACTAATGTTGAACCCTCCATTCTCAAGGAAGCTAATTGAATCTTTATGTCATCCTCTTGAAGGTTTTGAATCCTGCAATAGACCTCCAACTAACGAATCCAATTATCAAGCTTCTCTGCATTCACTTCATCATTATACATGGGCAGCTCAAATTTAACATCAAGCTTAAAAAAAGGTGATTTACCAGTTCCTTTTGAAGTATGATGATGAGTATGAGTAAGGGTTGTGTTAGTGGAAGAGGGTGAAGATGCTTGTGAAGAAGATGGTGGAGAGGGTGGAGGTTTGTCTCCATTTTCATTACTTCCTTTTCCATTACCTACTCCTGAAGAGCCTTCTCCTTTGGGAGGTTTGGAACTTTCCCCTTGCAACCTAGTATTCCTCTCTTCATAGAGGACCTTCACCATCTATGTCATGTCAAAGAAATCCTTTCTGAAGGTCTTCTCATCTTTTGTCATGTTTGTAGGTTCTCCTTCATGAAATATGATCTCTGGAGTGTCAACTACAACTTGAGGCTGAACCGGTGTTGGAGATTTGTTAAAATTGGCAACTAGGGCCAAACTCCATGTGGGTCATCTTATTTATGGCAATTGATATTTTTCTTGGATTCCTTTCATCAAGAGGTGTAGGATTGATCTAAATATCATCCGATTCTGATAAGTATTCCTGGAGATATGAATTTATTTGTTTTATGGGATAGTTCGTCAAGGTCGGCCAACAACCAAATAACCCCCACTTGTGCTCAATGTTTTAGTATAAAGGAGGTGGCTTGATATTCATTTAGACACACACTTCACTCTTGATTTCTCTCCACTTGTTTTGGGTTTTAGCGGCGAGAGAAATCTAAGAGGATGAAGCCCTAAATGCAGGTCTAGAAGGAGCCCCTAAGAAGAGGTCTAATACAGACCTAGCCGCAGTCCTAAAGAAGGTGGTCTAGCCGCAGTCCAAGCAGGGAGATCTAGCACGGTGAAGGAGGCATAACAGCTGACCCTAATGCAGTCCTATCATGACCTAGCCATAGGTCTTATCATGCCCTAACTGAACGCAGTCATGCCCTAATCCTATACACTGTTTTGAAAGGGTTTGAGACAACCCTTGGATGCAGCAAAAAGGGATGCCCTAACCGCAGTCAAAAGAGGCTCCTAGCCGCATCAAAAGCAAGATCATTGAAGGGAGATCTATCCACGTTTATGGGAGCTTCTATATGCAGCCTAAAGAGGCTCCTATACGCTGCCCTAGTACGTTGCCTAAAGAAATCCCTATTCGCAGTCTAGAGAGACCTAATCTAAGGTCATCCATCCACAGTCTCAAGACCCTAATTCGCTTTCCAAAAGGAAGCCCTAGCTGTAGCAAGGAGTGGACTGGACAACGTTAACATTTGAGGGCTACTTCAAGGGTCTGTTTAGAGGATAGTATGAATAATTGGAGGAGGCCAAGACAAGGAAGGTTTGCTAGAGGGTGCAACTATTGTTTGAGGGTGACAAGTCCATACATTAGGCTTGAATCTTCCCTAAAGGAACAACGTGACAACAACAGCCAGAAGGAGTATTTAGCGTGGAGAAATAAGGTTGCTCTGAAGCTATTTCAGGAAGATAGTGAGGTTGTTTAGGAGGGAAGAATTAGGGGAGCTTAGGATTAGATCTGTTGAGGTATCATTGGAGGATCAAGGATCATATTTGTGTTGCCTGGAAGCTACAAGAAGACTGTGTGTTAGGCAATAGGCCATAACATCACAGTCAAGGATTTGATGGCTGTTAGATAGGATTGTCTTGACATAATGAATGCTGCCCTCTCTGCTATTAGAAGATGTGACAGCAAGGTGCAACATGATGTTGAATACTGCTACATAATGATGGGTATCATGATGAAGTGTAATGCAACATTGGTGCTACAATGAGATGCAACATGATGGGCACAATGAGGTTCAGTATGAGGCGATGATAAGGTACAGCTTGATGATGCAGCATGATGGGCAAAGTGAGGTTCAGTATGAGGCAGCACTGGTGGGTGTAGTATGATGATAAGGTACAACTTGATGATGCAGCATTATGATGTGTGCAACATGGTAATGAGGTGCAGCATGATGATTGAGTGCAGCATAGTGAGGTACAGTACAATGAGGAGCAGCATGGTGATGGAGTCACCTTGGATCAGTGGAAGCAGTATGCCTTCTACTAAGCTTAGATCAACTACCTCATATGCTATCTTCTTAGAGAAGATCTTTGCTCTTATTTAGATAAGCCAATATGTTGACTTCTGATGTATATGCACCATCTCTCTCTCTGTTGAACTATTGAAGAACATATAAGAAGAATTAATCAAGGGTTTCTCCACATTGGTGTTTGTCCTTGGATAGCGCCACATCTTGTGTCCTCTTGTCTTGGTTTGTCTTCTGCGATTTATATTTATGTTCTATCTGCAATTTACTATTATGCTGATGTGATTGCTAATCTGGAAAATATATTGAGCTAACTGGGAAAATTGAAATAAAGTGCTCTAAGCATAGAACATACCTAAAATTAACATGGTATCAGAGGTGAGGTGAAGACAAATCCCAAGCAAGAGTGAAAGAGCAATCATCGAAGACAGTTGGGAAATGACAAAAGGCTTAATGGATTCTTCATTCCTTTTCAAATTCACTAAGGGTGGAGTCAAAGCAAAGAATATTATCAGAATGGCACAACGGAAGCTTCTGATGGCCTACCTTAAGATCACTTCAATGGGAAGTCCGGATCTAAGGGTGGAAGGAAAGGCAAATGCCTTGCTTGCAATAAGTTCGACCATTATGTGAAGGAGTGTCTGAATGGTAGGGACACATCACTTGATGATGATAACAATCATTCCAAGGACATCTTCAATGATCAGAGGAATGACAGGTAATGCAGGTCATCAAGAAAATGGCCGACTCTTCAAAGAAAGCAAGGAAACCTAGGTATGAAGAATCAAATCTTGTTTTTGGTAAGATAAAGAAGTACATCACTTGATGATGATAACAATCATTCCAAGGACATCTTCAATGATCAGAGGAATGACAGGTAATGCAGGTCATCAAGAAAATGGCCGACTCTTCAAAGAAAGCAAGGAAACCTAGGTATGAAGAATCAAATCTTGTTTTTGGTAAGATAAAGAAGTATTATCTTATATTGGCCCTCTCCTCCAGACTCTTTTGGAATCTAGCTTGTTGATTATAGTGCATCAAGGCACTTCATCGGATAGAAGGGTGCTCTCTCTAATTTGGTAGAGATGGAAATAATCGTGAGATTATACTTTGAGTCAATGCCACCTATCCTGGAAAGGGTGTAGGGAACGTTACCCCTCAATTGAATGAGGGTAACTCGATTCATTTACAAGAATCTCTTTTATGTACCTGATCGCAAGAAGAACCTGGTGTCTATTTCGGTAATGAAAGTCAAAGGTTTCAACGTGGCATTCATCGATGGAAAGGTATGTGTTTGAAAATCGAATTTTCAAAGATGTTTTTTTTCAGGATTGGCAATTTGTATAAAGTTGCAAGAAGTCCATTGGGGACCATGTTAGTTGACACATCTCTTCTATGGCACCGAAGGTATGCTTATTATGGGGCCCTACCCGATGTGAGTCAGATGGTGACAAGGATGCCTGAATTCAAGAAGAGCATGAAGGTACATGTCCGAGATGTACTGAAAGAATTTTTTACAAAGGGACTATTCTCCTCATGTAGCAAGTCCACAGGGTTGGAACAACCCGAGGGGTTTGAGATTCATGATCAGGGATCTCATGTATGCAGACTAAAGAAAGCTCTCTATGGTTTAGAGCTAACACCCCGAGCTTGATATGAGAGGATTGATAGTTGTCTAATGAAGATGAGATTCACTAGGAGTGAAGCCGATCCAAACCATTGCTTGAAGGTTGTAGATGATATACCTCTCATACTAGCACCTTATGAGGATGACCTATTTCTGACATGTGCAGACCCTCTCATTTGCAAAAATAAAAAGGGGTTGGATTTCGGATTTGAAATGGTAAACTGCAAGCCCGTGACTACTTCGATGAAGCTTAACTATCAGAAGTTATGTTATTGATGTCGGACCTGATTTGGGAAATGCCTCTGAGTTTCATAAATTCATTCTTGCATTGATGTTCTAGGTAAACTCCCGTCCGGATATATGTTTTGCAGTTAGCATGTTGAGCTCATATATGGTTGAGCCTGACTAGATTGGTGCCAAGAATCGTCAGAGATATCTTCGGGGCACAATCTCTCATGGATTGAGATACATTGTCGGAAATGTGACGCCGAATGATTATTCGAATGCTGATTGGTCAGACAGTGTGGACGATTGCAAGAGAACTTATGAGTGCTGGTTCTCTTTGGGTTCTGCTACGATATCCTGGATCAGCAGGAAGCAGAAGACAGTTGCTTTGAGCATCGCTGGGACCGAATACATAGCTACGAGTATGATCTCGTGTGAAGCTGCCTGGTTGAGGAAGCTCTTCAGTGATCTTTTTGGACACATGCTGAATACCACCGTGATCTTTTGTGACAACCAGAAGGGGATTCAATTGTTGAGGAATCTTGTATTCTATGATCGCTCCAAGCATATAGACATCAGGTACCACCTTATCTGGGATATGATACATCGAGGATCAAGAAGGCTCCATTGAATTGGGACTGATGTGAAGGTCGCCGACATTCTGTCGAAGCCCCAGGAAAAGGTCAAATTTGTGACTTTTCGAGAACGACTAGGAGTCGTGGAGAGACTCTCTCCTAAAGGGCCTATATGATATGGGCGTTGAGCTCTAGGAGCTCCAGGGGCTTGAGGGTACATTGTGGAGCGATGAGCAACCATAGGGTGAGTGGTTCAACCTTCCCCTAGTGGTCTGCTATGTAGGCAGGATGAATGGTTCATCCTTCTCCTGTCGAGACACAATCATAGGGTGAGTGGTTCAGCCTTCCCCTAGTGATTTTTTGTGTACAGGGTGAGTGGTTCAGCCTTCCCCTGCGATACCCCTTGCTACATGTGGGCAGGATGAGTGGTTCATCCTTCACCTGCTGAGACATCCTACCCATGCAATCTGGGACTCATGGGAAGTACCTCCCATCTAGCCAATGAGTAGGGAAATGAGGATAGGGACCATAGTAGTACCGATGGATGCATCGTGTTACTACCGTACTCCCTATGGTAGGATGATATTGATCTGGGATCAATGAAACCGACTTCGGGTTAGTATGAGTGGTTTGAGACACACTCTTGTGATATTGATCTGGGATCAATGAAACTGACTTCGGGTCAGTATGAGTGGTTTGAGACACTCTCTTTTCATATTGATCTGGGATCAATGAAATTGACTTTGGGTCAGTAAGAGTGATATAACTCACTCTTTTTTGGAACTGATCTGGGACCAGTAAGAGTGGTATGACACACTCTCTTCATATGGGACTGACTTCGAGTCGGTAGGGAATGGTATGAGACATTCTCGATCAATTCTTCTTCTTCATGGCTCAGTAGAGCAGAGCAGAGCAGGGCAGGGCACTGATGGAAGAGATAGTACAGTCTGGCAGATGGATTAATGGATGGAGTTCTCCCTAGTTGAGAGGGAGTGTTAAAATTAGCAACTAGGGCCAAACTCCATGTGGGTCGTCTTATTTATGGCAGCTGATAGTTTTCTTGGAATCCTCTCATCAAGAGGTGCAGGATTGATGTAAAGTTCATCCGATTCCGATAAGTATTCATGGAGATATGAATTTATTTGTGTTATGGGACAATTCGACAAGGTCGACCAGCAACCAAATAACCCCCACTTGTGTTCAACGTTTTAGTATAAAAGGAGGTGGCTTGATAGTCATTTAGACACACAGTTCACTCTTTATTTCTCTCCACTTGTTTTGGGTTTTAGTGGCAAGAGAAATCTAAGAGGATGAAGCCCTAAACGTAGGTCTAGAAGGAGACCCTAAGAAGAGGTCTAATATTGCCCTAGCCGCAGTCCCAAAGAAGGTGGTCTAGCCATAGTCCAAGTAGGGAGATCTAGCACGATGAAGGAGGCTTAACAGCTGACCCTAATGCAATCATATCATGCCCTAACCGCAGGACTTATCATGCCCTAACTGAATGCAGTCATGCCCTAATCCTATACGTTGTTTTGAAAGGGTTTGAGATAGCCCTTGGATGCAGAAAAAAGGGATGCCCTAACCACAATCAAAAGAGGCTCCTAGCCACAGCAAAAGAAAGATCATTGAAGGGACATCTATCCACGTTTAGGGGAGCGTCTGTACGCAGCCTAAAGAGGCTCCTATATGCTGCCCAAACCTGCCCTAATACGATGCCTAAAGAAACCCCTATTCTCAGTCTAGAGAGACCTAATTTAAGGTCATCCATCCACAGTCTCAAGGCCCTAATTCGCTATCCAAAAGGAAGCCCTAGCTGCAGCTAGGAGAGGACTGGACATCGTGGACATTTGAGGGCTATTTCAATGGTCTGTTTAGAGGACAGTATGATTGATTGGAGGAGGCTGAGACAAGGAAGGTTTGCTGGAGGGTGCAACTATTGTTTGAGGGTGACAAGTCCATACATTAGGCTTGAATCTTCCCTAAAGGAAGAACATGACAGCAACAACTAGAAGCAATATTCAGCATGGAGAAATAAGGCTGCTCTGAATCTATTTCATGAAGAAAGTGAGGCTGTTTAGGAGGGCAGAATTAGGGGAGCTTAGGTTCAGATCCGTTGAGGTATCATTGGAAGATCAAGGATCATATTTGTGCTGCTTACAAGCCACAAGAAGACTGTGTGTTAGGCCGCAAGCCATAACACCACAATCAAGGATTTGATGGCTGTTAGATAGGATTGTCTTGACATAATGAAGGCTGCCGTATCTGTTGTTAGAAGATGCGACAGCAAGGTGCAACATGATGTTGAATACTGCTACATAATGATGGACATCATGGTGAACGGTAGTGTAGCATTGGTGCTACAATGAGATGCAACATGATGGGCACAGTGAGGTTCAATATGAGGCAGCACTGGTGGGTGCAGTATGATGATAAGGTACAACTTGATGATGTAGCAGTATGATGTGTGCAGCATGGTAATGACGTCCAGCATGATGATTGAGTGCAACATAGTGAGGTGCAGCACAGTGAGGAGCAGCATGGTGATGGAGTCACCTTGGATCAGTGGAAGCAGTGTGCCTTCTACTTAGCTCAGATCAGCTACCTCATATGCTATCTTCTTAGAGAAGATCTCTGCTCTTATTTAGATAAGTCAATATGTTGACTTTTGATGTATATGTACTATCTTTCTCTCTGTTGAACTATTGAAGAACATATAAGAAGAATTGGTCAAGGGTTTCCCCACATTGTGGTTTGTCCCTGGCTAGTGCCACATCTTGTGTCCTCTTGTCTTGGCTTGTCTTCTGTGATTTATATTTATGTTCTATCTGCAATTTACTATTATGCTGAAGTGATTGTTAATTTGGAAAAGATATTGAGCTAATTGGGAAAATTGAAATAAATTTCTCTAAGCATAGAACATACCTAAAATTAACAAGATTGTTGCAACCTTGCTCTCCTTCCCCTTGACCCAACTTTAGGGCTTCCAACTAGCTTCCCTTCTCCTCTTTTGAGTTTTAACCTTGTAAGCAAGACATAAACATGCAAATAGTTAAATCCTTCTTTCACAAAGCAAATCTAGTGCTCTGATACCAAATTGATCTGATTTAGAATATTAGATTGTTGTGCTAAGATCCTAGTCAGATTAGAAACAAAATGCTTTCATTATGCTTAAGGATTCATGAATTTTTGCAAGTGAAATGATGAGTTTTATGTTAATTTTATGACCAATTTAACATAAATAAGAGACTAAACAACAGCATAAACATGTAAAGAACAACATCAAAAACACATTACAACAGGAACATGATTAAGGAGTTCACCCCTCCTGGGCTACGTCTCCTTGGTCCAACTTCCAATGGCTTGGGTCTCTCTATTATGCTCAAAAGTGTAAAAAGATGTGTTCACAATGCTCAAATGCTTCTGAGGGTCCTATATGATATGGACATTGAGCTTTGGGAGCTCTGGGGGCTTGGGGGTACACCGTGGAGCGATGAGCAACCATAGGGTGAGTGGTTCAGCCTTCCCCTAGTGGTCTGCTATGTAGGCAGGATGAGTGGTTCATCCTTCTCCTGCTGAGACACAGTCATAGGGTGCGTGGTTCGGCCTTCCCTTAGTGATTTGTTGTGTACAGGGTGAACGGTTCAGCCTTTCCTTGGGATACCCCTTGCGACATGTAGGCAGGATGAGTGGTTCATCCTTCTCTTGCTGAGACATCCTACCCATGCAGTCTGGGACTCATGGGAAGTACCTCTCATCTGGCCAATGAGTAGGGAAATGAGGATAGGGACCATAGTAATATCGATGGATGCATCGTGTTACTACCTGTACTCCCTATGCTCGGATGATATTGATCTGGGATCAATGAAACTGACTTCGGGTTAGTATGAGTGGTTTGAGACATTCTCTTGTGACATTGATATGGGATCAATGAAATTGACTTCGGGTCAGTATGAGTGGTTTGAGACACTCTCTTTTGATATTGATCTGGGATCAATGAAACTGACTTTGGGTCAGTAAGAGTGATATAACTCACTCTTTTTTGGAACTGATCTGGGACTAGTAAGAGTGGTATGACAGACTCTCTTCATATGGGACTGACTTTGGGTTAGTAGCATTGTTGTTAAAATCGCGATATTATCACTTTATCGCGATTTTTTCCCGAAATTGATATTATCGCGAGCAATACTCGCGTTTTTTTTTATACGCGATTTTTTCCCAATTTATCTTTGAGGGTTTGGGGCAGCATGGTTTTATAAGGGATGCTAAATGTTCGAAATGCAATTTTTTTCAAAGAAACAAATAATTTTTGAGTGGGGCAGCTTAATGATCAAGTCTAGGCCCTAGTATTGATAATTTGATATGCTATTCATGGTAATGTTAAATTCTTAAAGTAAAAGGATGAAAATGAAGATTAAGTTTTACTTAAATTTTTAACATTACCATGAAATAACTCAGGATGTTTGAGAGTGGTTCCGGCCTCATTGGATTTCATATGGAGAAAGTAGAATTTTAGATTTCATTCAAAATCCAGCAGACTTATTAGTTTTTCAGGATTTCAGGATTGGGAGATTGTAATGTTTCTAGGTGACACCACCTGCCTAGGCTACCCCTGCCACCAGTAGAGGACGTGGTCTACCTCCTATAGCTCCTACTTCTAGTTCTTCACCTTCTAGAGCACAACAGAATCCACTGCCAACTCCACCAGCACCAGCATCTACATCTAGAGGGAAAGGGAAAGCTGTGGCATTTTCTCGCAAGAGGGGCAGAGTAAATCAATAGGATTAGACTTTAGTTATTTTATTAATATTATTGTATATGACATTATGACATGATGAGATACATTATTATATTTTTTGTTGATATTTTGAGGCTGAGTTGGGACTCGGGAGTCAGGACTTACTATTCAGGACATGATTCAATGTTATATGTGATTTTAGCATTAGAAATGATATTAAACATCTTATATATTAGTTCTTTTATCATATTTATGTGTTAGTGTATTTATTTTATGTTGTAGATGGTTTGGATATTAAAAAAATTGAAAAAAAATGAATATTTTTGTACCAAACGATTTTTTCCCGATTATTTCCCAATAATTACAATTTTTACTGATTTTTTCCTAGGGCCGATATTATCCCGATAACGATTAATGCAACATTGGTTAGTAAGGAATGGTATGAAACATTCTTGATCAATTCTTCTTCTTCACGGTTCAGCAGCGCAGAGCAGAGCAGCGCAGGGCATTGATGGAAGAGATAGTACAGTCTGGCAGATGGATTAGTGGATGGAGTTCTCCCTAGTTGAGAGGGAGTGTTAAAATTAGCAACTAGGGCCAAACTTCATGTGGGTCATCTTATTTATGGCAGCTGATATTTTTCTTAGACTCCTCTTATCAAGAAGTGTAGGATTGATCTAAATATCATCCGATTCCGATAAGTATTCATGGAGATATGAATTTATTTGTGTTATGGGACAATTCATCAAGGTCGGCCAGCAACCAAATAACCCCCACCTGTGCTCAACGTTTTAGTATAAAAGGAGGTGTTTTGATAGTCATTTAGACACACACTTCACTCTTTATTTCTCTCCACTTGTTTTGGGAATAGTGTCAAGCTGCTTTCTGAAAGTCAAGACTAGATCAAGGGAAGCCTCATAGCTTCATTTAGCAGCATATAAATGTATACATACTAAACATATTGATTTACAGCAAAAGATCTCGACAGCACCTAACAATTCTCTGCTTGCATATTTTGATGAAGATAATATTTAACTGCTCCCTCTTACTCAGGGAGACCACAACTTAAACTTGATTTTCCGAAGTGCACAGAGTCCATCAGAGAACTTGCTCATCATGACATCTGTCCACTCAAGCAATAATGATGAAACTTGATGGCTTTTAAATGTACCATGTTGAAATAAAGTGGTACCCAATACTTGTAGTTATTGTGGAACATGGATTCTCCCACTCAAGAATATTGCAACATACAATGCTGTTGTCAACGCAAGTTAAAATGGCTTCACTGGACAATTTGCTTCATAGTAAGCCATACTTGTTGCTTATATACATTCAGCCTCAGTAGTCCTTCCAGAGCAACCGAATCAAGAGATATAGTACTAGATGTGTTCTTTACATATCATACTAACAACTGAGCCAACATCAAAATTTTCATGGAATCTTAGATTCCAGCAGTGTATTGCAGAGACATCTTAATAAGCAGCTATCCAATCAAGAATAGCATGGATCCCACAAGATAATCATATGCAGACCAGCAGCTTCACAATCTTATCAGACCTTTGAGCTAGGTCTTTGATCTAGACTTTGAAAGTCAATGCCTGTTTTACCTTGATAAATGGGAGGGTCATCAAACAGACAACATTAATAATCACCATGCCTTGTCCATAACTCCCTCTGAATGTAGGGACAGTGATCTTGCCAGAATATAATCGACGAGTCACCTGAAACATAACCCTTTTCCTGCCATGGATCATGTGACAATCGACTGTCATGCCAATGTTGGGCAAGAAGGGTTTAGAGCTCCCTCTGAAGTATTGCTCCAATTGGAAACCTGGCCTTCATAAATCTGCTCCTCATCTTTAAGATTTATTAAGCAGCAAACTTCCAATTACCAAATCATATGCAAGGGCAGTCTCTTTTGTTCAATTAACAGACCATATGATGTAGACTGTAGGACATCAAGATAGGATTACATGATTGAAGATTACTGCCATCTATATGAAGCAAGGTTTCTCCATACCAATGCAGCTATTATAACAATATTCCTGGAGGTCAGAGTTATGTTTAATAGTCATCTACAGTTAATACAATTCTGTTCATGAAGAAAGTTGTCATTATGCAAAAGACACTTCCAGGTTATATAGTACCATCATTTAGAATTCCTCTGCTAACTGGCCACAACAAATATTGATTTGAATCACAAGGTGTTTCTGCGTCATATTTGCTTCAAGGATCAGGAGTGCTTGATTCATAGACAATAAGGGTGCTTTCGTTGCAGATTTACACAACCTTCAGTTCTCTTATTGTAACAGTACCCATGATGTTGAAGGTGCTGCTGTCACTACTTTGCATGCTGCTCTTTTCAGAACCAAATGAGCTGCTTCAGGAACCCTACAAAAGCTGAAGGAGAGATCCTTAACTAGATTGAACGGTTATGATTGGCTTTGAATGCTGTTCAATATCTTAGCTTTTCTTTTTTCTGTGACTTGGATGTCACAATTCTGACTTGTACCCATCCTTAGACTGATGTAATAAAGTCGTTATATCGTCTAATGAAGAACTTGATAATGATGAAACTACCCACTTAATTCAGTTCTTTCAACTATGCAAAGACAGACATCAAATTAAGCTGATGTACTTCTGAAGTCCTCAAGATATATGCCTACTGCCTTGTCACTATGAAGATCAAGTTCTGGAGATGTTACAGCTTACAATTCATGTCCTTAAAAATTGAGATGGTCTTACAGGGAACTGAGTCTTAATCAAGATTTCTGTTGAGAAACCCTTGGACCATAGGAGTCTTTGAGTCTTCTTGCAAGATTGAATTTATTCTACATCAGATGTATACATAGACAACTAGCCTTTCAAACAGTGAAATCTTCTTGTATGAAACTTAAGTTAGTTATGCCAATGACACTTTTGTTCTTTATGCCCTAGTAAATATTTATCATACTTCTGTTCAATAGTCTACCAAGGAGTGCCCTACCATAGGGTCTAAATGGCTATAGTCATTATGCTTCAAACCAGATTTATAATGAGCATCAAAACTTGAGTAACAAGATACATCGATACCAGAATTGAGTTATCTCTTGGATCTTTGGTTAGGGCACAGAACAAAGTGTTCAAATAACCAAATTAGGGTCTGTCAAGTAATTAGGTTGAAACCCTATACATACCTTGTTCAGAGAGTAGAGGAAAGGCCACAAATTTCCAACAACTGCTTATGAAAACCTTAACAAACTGTAATCTGGATCAGAACTTCAAATCAGATTCAAGAGAATTCAGGCCTGATGAATCTCAGACTGTGTACAATCCGCAAGACAGGTCGATCTGTTCTAGGGCAGAAAAAAAAGAAAGGTGATTGAATAAATCCTCAAACTTGGACAGAAGAGTTTCTATACCCAGGTCTGCAATCTTTGAAACTCAGGTCACTCTTGAAACTCATGAAGTCTCCTCATCATATAGTCGTGCCTTATGTCTTATGTAGATGTCAAATAAGAAGTGCCTGAAGACGGAGCCCTTAGAGGTTTTAATACACTTGCATGTATCCAACAAATCCTATCCTATAATAGAACTATTACTCCTCCATATTCCCACTTGAAATGATAGGCGTTCAAACTGAAGAATCCGAAAACTTTTGTTCTTAAGGAGGTCTGAATGACTGCTTTTGTGCTACAACAATTTCAACAATAAGAATCAAGTCAATACTAGGCCTCTTGTTCGATTAGGCCAGTCTTTGATGAACTCAAATCCTCTTAAATTTCGAGTTGACTCTTGTTCTGACATATAAATCACTGCTGGCCTCTTATATCTTATGCAAAATCATGTTGGTACGAAACCTCAAGGGTTATTGAAAAATTCCAGAGTCAATGCAAGGATCTCAGAAAAAAAACATTTCCAGTGCTATCTCTTACTCCTGCTACATACCTGATGAGTCATTCCTTCAAAGTAGAAATTTATGCCTCTCAGCTGAATTGCAGTCTCTATTGCTTGGGCTTGTCTAACATGGCTCTGATACCATGTTAATTTTGGATGAACATGTTCTTTGCATAGAATAGTTACTTAATGTTAGCTTGATTTTCATTTCCTTAAGCAATCTCTTAAAACATTATCATATGATGAACATGTTCTTTGCATAGAATAGTTACTTCATGTTAGCTTGATTTTCCTTTCCTTAAGCAATCTCTTAAAACATTATCATATGATAGTAACTGAGGAAAGAACATGAAAGATAAATGCTGAAGACAGGTCAAGACGGGAAAACAGAGGAATTGGCTCAAGCCAGGGAAAAACCCCAAGATGGGGAAAACCCTTGATCAAATCTTCTTATTATTGATATCAAATGTTCAGCAGAGAGTGAAATACAAATGACAAAGATGCAGCCTAGGCATAGCTATGATGGCTGACAAATTCTTCCCTAACCAGAGATCAATAGTAGACAAAGCAACTACATAGAATGTTAGTAAAGGACCTTGGTCCTAGACCAGATAGAGTGGCCTTCTTCTCTGAGTATAATGAACCCCAATGTAGTGATATACTGAGCAGTCAAACACAATGATGAAACAACTGTGGATCTAGAACCTGATTAGGGCTTGATCATAGACAACATCAGACCATTCAGTGCCTTCAATTGCTGCGGCTAGCATCCTTCTTCTTGTAGCCAGCCTTGGCTGCCTGTAGTTTGTCTTCTGCTATGAGAATAGGGCCTAATGTTCCTTCCAGCTAGCCCAGAACAGGTTTGCGGTGCTCCTCCAATAATCTCAGGGCTTGCGGCTTATCTAAACAGGGAGAACACAACCCAAATCATCTACAGATTTATCTGATATGCCTCAGCCTACCTCTTCTGTACTTAGGACCCACAAACAGGCTTACAAACATCTCTTGTTACTTCGGCCCTGACCTTCATGTGTTGTGGCTGTCCTACTGGGAGGGATTCAGCCTTAGAATATAACCCACAAACAAAACTTCGACCTCCTCCAAGACCACGACTGCCTCTGGAATATTCTCCTGCAATTTGATATGTCTAATGAGAATGGAGGACACCTATATATAAAACAATCTGTCCTTATGGAGGTGAAGCCGACCTTAACATGTTGGAGGCAAATTCGAATTTCAAATTTTCATTTTTCCCACCTTAATAAGGTTATGACTTGTAAAATTTCTTTTAAGTAAATAAATATTTTTCCTTATCCAAATTTGGTGATCTTAAGGTCGATTTTGGACCTCTTGAAAAGAGGAAATCAATGCCACAATAATCTTCCTCAAAGGAGCAGACCAAAGTGGAATTTGGCCCTAGTTGCCAATTTTAACAATGATACATCATTTCGAGCTTAAAAAGCTATCTCCCTCTTATTTAAATAATCATAAGCTCATCACCTATCAAGAGTAGATCATCAGGATGTAAAACCAAAAAGATAATTAAAATCAAAGCCATACCTTGGAACTCATCATCCTTACCTCATCAGATAACTGTGAAATATAGACATATCAGGATCAGGGAGCTTGCTTCATGCAATGCTCTAAGCATAATGTCTTATTAAGCCATTATAATCAGCCTTACATATATCAATGTTGTACCATCACATCAACAAAGTTAGCTTATCAAAGCTTAGAAGTTAGATCACGACCATTATCAAAGTCATTATTATCACAATATCAATACTTTCAACTAGGAGACAGGTGTTGCTCATATCAAATCACAACGTCATCATGCCAACAAGTTGTAATTAGTTATGCAATATCAATCCAAATTTTATCAGGTCATAATGATAACATAAGTCATTTCTGTCACCAGATGCAAATGCATACACCAAGGATGAGTCATGCAGGTTCTATGTTCATGTTGATGTAATATTCCTAATTAGCCATGGCCAATTGGAATATTCAATTTTTCTCAATTTTTCCTTCTATAGTTATTAATAAATAAAAAGGTGAGAATGGGGGGGTCATAACTCACTTTTGGAATAAAGTCACTTCCTAGTAGCACAACGTTGTAACTTAAAAGGGGAGCCAAGGGGGCCAAAGGACCACGTAAAGGAGGGGCCCACGTAGACACTTGGAGGGACTGCGCAGATGGAAAGGAACATGTGGCAAGAGAAAGACTACGTTGGAGGAGGTGGGCCTTGGGATTGAGAGAGGCCAACGCTATAAAGGAGAGAGGAGTCTCCTCATTTTGTCATTCAGTTATAAGCATTTGAGTTAGTCACTTTGACTTGGAGCACGCTCGCTGTTTAGCCTGTCTGCAGCACTGTTTAGTGCATTGAGTGTCTCCATTCGGAGATCTCACCCTTAGCCTCAGGGGACTTCGAGTGCCTACTCAGGCAAGGTAGTTTCAGTTTTGATCTTTGGCATTGTGGTAGAGCTAAGCATTGGAGGACTGCGCAGTCTTGAGAGAGAGGGATGCAGTTTTTTTGGGAGCAGTTCCGGATTGGGGGTTTGTGGAGGAGTTGAGTTGGGAGATTGAGCAAGAGATCAGCTCTTGCATATTGGAGAAGTTTGGCAGAGTTTCAGGCAGTGTTTTGGAGGATTCTACTCAGTGGCAGCGCAGAGCCTTGAGGAACTGCGCAGATCCTCAAGGGGGTGATTTTTGGGGGTCAGCCATTTCAGAAACGCTTTCTGGGTTTTCCTGGGTTTTTAGAGTAGAGGGTGATTCTAGAGTTTCAGCATTTTCTGAGGAGGGGAACAACCTCAAATCCTCATTTGATTTCCAGCAACAACAACAGCACCACAGTTTCCTAGTAGCATCCATGCAGTTCAGAGAGAGGCCATACCTTTGCTATTCTGAGTGTATTTCTTCACTTGCCTGGTGCAAGACGAGGTGCCATCTTTTCTAATCACCTCTTGTACTCATTCCATTACTCATTATAATAAAATGGCTTAGCATTTCTCTCTGCATTTCTCGAGTCTCTGCTTATATTTCATGTTTCCATTAATATATGTTGCACCGCTGTTATTTTTATCATTTTGAGTTTCACGGTTATTATATCATTTGTGCGTATTTAGTTGGAGTTTACTGGGGTTTTGGGGAATATTTCTGAAACGGGATATTACAGTGGTATCAGAGCATAGATCTGGCTTAGCCTGTGGAGCTAGTAGTCTATGACACTGAGGGAGAAGCCTTATATCTGTTACAGAGGTAGGAAATACAGAGATATTGAGCGTAGGTTGTAGAACACCTACGAAGAGGGAGACTGTGTTCGGGTGGTGGACACAGAACAAGAGGAGCTTATGGTGGACACAGGACAGGGGGAGCCTGTGGTGGACGCAGAGCAGGAGGATCTGATGGAAGATGAGGATGGGAAGAGATTTGCGGACATGCTCCTCAAATTAGTGTAGGATCTATCGAGGCAGATCGAGGTGATGTGGCAGAGATTCACGGCAGTGGAGGCTAAACAGCGTGAGAACCCACGGGTTTTCCAGGTTGGTGAGGGATCAGGTACATCCCACCATTTTCCAAAGCAGGGTGCTACTCAGCGTGATACAACTCAGCAGATGGCCTCACATGCCCCTACACGCTCTACCATGCCCACTTTCCTAGGAGCAGACACGGGGGCCGAAGCCCAGCAGGAGGGAGAGCCTGGTCATATGGGCGATTATTTTGCAGAGTACCAGGCCTATGGGCAGGAGTTCAGGGATGCTCTTTCATTCAGAGACTTTGTTCAGTGCTAGCGGGATAGTAGACCCTGCGACCATCACAGAGGATACCGGCATTATCATGATGGAGACACCCATCGCACAGCTAGTAGATTCCACTTGCCTATGTTTGATGGTTCATTAAATAGTTCGGTAAAGTCTTGGGTGGAGAAGCTGGACATTTATTTTCAGCTTAACTAGATGTCGGAGACAGAGGCCATCAAGGTGGCGACATTACATTTGGATGGTGAGGCCCAGGATTGGTGGTTCCATGGGTTGATTACACTCGGACACTCCACAATGACGACATATGCCGAGTTCACCAGGAGAATGATGGAGAGGTTTGACCGGAGAGATCCGGAACAACACTTTGTTGAGCTGACGATGCTCAAACAGTCCGGGAGCCCAGAGACCGACATTGCAGACTTCTTGAGGGTTTCAGTGATGGTGCCAAATCTATCCGCGACACGGAGGATCTACATGTATGTTGAGGGGTTAGCAGAGCCACTTCGGGGTCTAGTCAGATCCACTAGACCAGCCACACTACAGGATGCTATTAGCAGGACCCGGGACTTACTAGATGCATTACCTAGGACCCGGACACTTTAACCCCAAAGACATGCTTTCCAGCCTAAGGGGAAGGACGTGAGGATTCTGCCTCCAAAGGGGGATCCAGGACGAGCACAGATTGATGATGATCCCAGGAGGGAGCTAAAGAAGAAGCGGTAGTGCTTTACTTGTCAGGAGCCGTGGGCATCGGGACATAGATGTGCTGCTGACAAAGCACATTTTATTGAGATCTCCTCCGAGAGTAGCGGGGAAGAGGATGATGAGAAGACAGGGAGGCATGAAAAGATACGGGGACAACACACATATCTGCCTTAGATTGTTTCGGCTCATTGGATGGAGGCAGTCTTCCGGAAGGGAGACATAGAGTGGGCAGTGGAGCTGCGTGCATCAAAGGCAAGGACTACAGGGCAGACGGTGCACCCAAAGATACAGTCCATCCTTGACTTGTATGCCACGGTGTTTGGAGAGATTCCGCCGGGACAGCCACTGGACTGGGGGATTGAGCACACCATTGAGCTTGAGCAGGGCATACAGGCAGTGATTACTACCCCCTATAGGCATCCCAAGGCCTATCGGGATGTGATTGAGCGGGCTATTCAGGAGTTGCTAGCTCTTGGGCACATTCAGCCGAGCACGAGTCCTTTTGCTTCTTCCGTGGTGTTGGTGAAGAAGAAGGACGACACATTGAGGATGTGCATTGACTACAGGGCCCTGAATAAGAAGACACTGAAGAATAGGTACCCCATACCCAGGATCGACGAGTTGATGGATGAGTTGAGAGGAGCACGGTTCTTCTCAAAGATTGATTTGAGATCTGGGTACCATCAGATTCGAGTGAGGGAGCAGGACATTCCCAAGACCACCTTCGGTGTCACTACGAGCACTTTGAGTTTTTGGTGATGCCCTTCAGGCTAACCAACGCCCCAGCTATATTCCAGTCCTGCATGAATCACATCTTCCGTAGTCACTTGAGGAAGTTTGTGTTGGTGTTCTTCGATGATATCCTCATTTACAGCAGGACTTGGGAGGAGCATCTCCAGCACATTGAGACAGTGTTGCGCATCTTGGAGGAGCAACAGTCCTATGCCAAGATCTCTAAGTGTGAGTTTGGGTTGACAGAGATGTTGTACTTGGGACACATCATAGGGGTGGACGGAGTGAGAGTCCACGATGAGAAGATCAGGGCCATTAGAGATTGGCTGGAGCTGAGGAATGTGACAAAACTTCGAGGATTCATTGGCATTTGTACTTAGTATCGGAAGTTCGTCAAGAGTTTCTCACAGCTTGTTGCACCCCTGATGGATCTGATGAGGAAGGGGGCATTCAGTTGGTCGGATACAGCGCAGCGAGCCTTTGACAGGCACAAGGATGTTATGAGCAGCTACCCTGTGCTTGCATTGCCGGATTTTACGTAGCCATTTGTTTTGGAGTGTGATGCGTTAGGAGAGGGGATCGGCACAGTGTTGATGCAAGGAGGTCACCCTATAGCCTTTGAGAGCTGGAAGCTCCTTCCACACGAGAGGTTGTATTCTATATACGATAAGGAGATGTTGGCCATCATGCATGCATTGGCCAAGTTCCGACAGTATTTAGTGGGTAACAGGTTTAAGGTGAGGACTGATCACAACAGCCTTATGTTCTTTTTGGAGCAGAAGTAGCTACAGGAGAGGTAGCAGAAGTGGATTAGTAAGATCCAAGTGTATGACTTTGACATCGAGTATGTCAAGGGTAAGAACAATGTGGTAACAGATGCCCTTTCACGTAGACCAGCCACGTTGTCTCTTATGAGCTTGGACACAGACTGGAGGGCTCGACTCTTGGTAGAGTACTCCAAGGACAGATTTGCATGTGAGGTTCTGGATGGGCAGGTGGCAGATGACAAGTACAGGGTGGTCGATGAGATCATCTACTACAGGGATCGGATCTTCTTGACTGAGGGATCTCAGCTCAAAAAGAAGATACTTCAGGCATCACATGATTCACCATTGGCCGGCCATCAGGGGTTTACCAAAACCTACAGGGCCATTAGAGAGAGGTTCTCATGGAAGGGCCTCAAGGAGGATGTACTCCAGCATGTCCGGGAGTGCGATGTTTGCCAGAGGAATAAGGGGGAGATGAACCATCCCGTAGGATTATTGCAGCCTCTTCCCATTCCGAAGGGGAAATGGGAGTGTATTTCGATGTATTTCATCACAGGGTTGCCCATGGTATAGGGCAAGGATTGCATCTTTGTCGTCGTTGATCGACTGACAAAGTATGCACATTTTTCTCCATATCCGCACACTACACAGCAGCGCATGTGGCTGAGTTGTTCTTTAGAGAGGTCTTTAGGCTACATGGTCTTCCTAAGACCATCACTAGTGATAGGGACAGCCGTTTCATGGGCGGATTTTGGTAGGAGCTTTTCCGGTTGGCGGGGACAGAGTTGACACCGAGTACCAGTTATGACCCACAGACGAACGGGCAGACAGAGATAGTTAACAAGTGGCTGGAGGGCTACTTGCATAATGATGTCAGTAGGCAACAGCGAGCATGGCTGAAATGGCTGCATCTCGGGGAGTACTGCTACAACACTACATATCACATGTCCATTGGTATGTCACCATTTTATGCTTTGTATGGATATCATCCCTTGTCTTTTGTTGACGTGATGTTTGGTGCTAGCAAGGCTCTGAGAGCCAAGATTTGGATCTAAGAGAGTCAGGATATCCTCCAAGCTCTCAAGGATAATATGGCTACAACGTAGAACCAGCAGAAGCTGTATGCCGACAGGGGTCGGGTGGAGGGACAGTTTGAGGTAGGGGACTTGGTCTACCTACGATTACAGCCATACTGATAGTCGTCACTGAAGCAGAAGGGGGTTGAGAAGCTCAAGCCCCACTTTTATGGGCCATACAAGGTGATATGCAGGATTGGACTGGTTGCGTATGAGTTGGAGCTGCCCCAAGGCAGCAAGATTCATAACGTTTTTCATGTATCATTCCTGAAGAAGGCATTGGGGCAGCATGTGACAGTGACAGATGAGCTACCACCCACAGATGATGAGGGGCATTTGGTGTTATAGCCAGAGGCTATTATTGATACCAAGGAGAGGCAGCTGCTGAGCAGGACAGTCCAGGAATTCTTGGTGAGGTGGAAGAATTTTCCGAATGAGGATGCCACTTGGGAGAGTGAGAAAATTTTGCAGCATCCATCACTTCAGTTGCTTGAGGACAAGCAACATTTTGCCGGGGGAGACTGTAATATTCCTAATTAGCCATGGGTAATTGGAATATTCGATTTTGCTCAATTTTGCCTTCTATAGTTATTAATAAATAAAAAGGTGAGAAAAGGGGGGGTCATAGCTCACTTTTGGAATAAAGTCACTCCCTAGTAGCACAATGTTGTAACTTAAAAGGGGAGCCAAGGGGGTCAAAGGACCACGTAAAGGAGGGGCCCACGTCGACACTTGGAGGGACTGCACAGATGGAAAGGAACACGTGGCAAGAGAAAGGCTACGTTGGAGGAGGTGGACCTTGGGATTGAGAGAGGCAAACACTATAAAGGAGAGAGGAGCCTCCTCATTTTGTCATTCAGTTATAAGCATTTGAGTTATTCACTTCGACTTGGAGCACACTGGTTGTTTAGCCTGTCTGTAACACTGTTTAGTGCACTGAGTGTCTCCGTTCGGAGATCTCACCCTTAGCCCTAGGGGACTTCGAGTTCCTACTCAGGCAAGGTAGTTTCAATAGTCTTTTCGTAGTAGTTTTGATCTTTGGCATTGAGGTGGAGCTGAGCATTGGAGGACTGCGCAGTCTTGAAAGAGAGGGACACAATTTTTCTGGGAGCAGTTCCGGATTGGGGGTTTGTGGAGGAGTTGAGCTGGGAGATTGAGCAAGAAATCAACTCTTGCATATTGGAGGAGTTTGGCAGAGTTTCAAGCAGTATTTTGGAGGATTTTACTCAGTGGCAGCGCATAGCCTTGAGGGATTGCGTGATTCCCCAAGGGGGCGATTTTTGGGGGTTAGCCATTTCAGAAATGCTTTCTAAGTTTTTTTGGGTTTTCTGAGTAGAGGCTGATTCCAGAGTTTCAACATTTTCTGAGGAGGGGAACAACCCCAAATCCTCATTTGATTTCCAGCAGCAGTAATAATACGGCTGTTTCCTAGCAGCATCCACGCAGTTCAAAGAGAGGCCATACCTTTGCTATTCCGAGTGTATTTCTTCACTTGCCTGGTGCAAGACAAGGTGCCATCTTTTCTGATCACCTCCTGTACTCATTCCATTACTCAGTATAATAAAATGGATTAGCATTTCTCTCTGCATTTCTCAAGTCTCTGCTTATATTTCATGTTTCCATTATTATATGTTGCACCGCTGTTATTTTTATCATTTTGAGCTTCCCGGTTATTATATCATTTGTGCGTATTTAGTTGGAGTTTACTGGGGTTTTGGGGAATATCTCTGAAACAGGATATTATAGTTGAATCACAACTATCAATACTTCAACCATTGTGCTAGGAACGAGGAGACCAATACAAAATCATTTTTCCGAATACCCACACAAGTCATTATGCTCACATAACATAGACATCATGGCAAATCAACAATCGTCAAATCAGGTCATTAGTCATCAGGTCAATTCCAAATTCACTTTCATAGAGAGATTTATAGTCAAAGCATCTCTCAATCATCAATTCAAAGTTATTGTCAAGCATCATGACAAAACACGGTTCATATATATCAGTAAGCCAAATCATGCCAACCTGTTGTAGCACAAACATAGTGACTTCTATATGTACGTCTCGATCACCTACAAACACAAGTTCAGTCGCATGTTCATATTATGGAAAACATTCAACCTTTTCCTACCTGCAGATCTTGCTGTTATCTACCACATATCTATAGCAGTGGCATCTCCCAGGTGAACATTTGATTTTATGCATAGTGATCAACAATTTAACCCAACAATTTCCGAAATGAGATTACAATGGCAGAATTTGTCAGAGACACCTTGATTCAGAGTTCAGACAACTTCAGAAAGCTTCAGATGATGGTCAACTATAGTCAAACCCCTGGACACTCCCATAAGGTTAGCATGGGAGCGTCTTTCGCTGCCTGGACGCTCTCTAGGCCTTAGCATGCATGCATCTAGGGATGAGATTTCCCAGTTTTGTGAGTGCGTCCAGAGAAGAAACCCTAATTTCTGTATGGGCTTCAGATCTGAGACCTGCTGTAGTTCAATAATGTCAGATGCACATAAGTCATACTTCGATAATACAAAATGCAAATAGTTGTGTGAGTAAGAATCTTGAGAAGAGATTCTCCCTCTGATTGGGAATCCACTTCATTCATCTTTATTTATGTCATCAACCTGACTTTGCTAGAGTCAAGCAACAACAAATCTGTTAGATCATAAACATATATCTATCATGGTTATCAGCATCATGACATCAATCTTTCATCAAAGGTTAGACTCAAAGCAGCATATAGATGCAACATCATATCTCAAAGATTATGAACACAATGACACTTTCTATCAAGTCAATCCATGAAGGTAGGAAAATCAGATATGCCATAGTTACTCATCACATCAAGACATGACCATAGTTAGTAAGAGATCTAGATATCAATCTTACACTTATACCTCTAACATCAAGGTTACCATGCTCTTCATTATCAATAAGATTAAGTAAGGTCGTTCAATAAAACTTCATCAAAACAATGAGAGTGTCAATCTCTCTTTCCATATACTTTCATCATGCTTATCACAAGCATTATCAACAGACTCATGTATAGGAGTCTGTTAGGTCCCTATACTACTAGTGTAATCTGTTATTGATATTAGTGCAATCCCCTTATTATATTGTTGTGCCCATGTAGTACGCATATTGTTATTATTGTGCCCCATAGAAGCCCACTATTGTTATTGTTGTGCCCTTACATTATTATTGTTATGTCGGCTCTGATTATATTATGACCCCTTAGACTCCTATATATAGAAAGGAGGTCTTGTCATTGTATCATCCAAGAATTGTTCATTTGTGTAATGTAAAAGAGGTTTCCCCCTCGAAGAGGCTGAATTCTAAGGCATTGATCTGTCTTTTCTATCTTTTTGTGAGCTGGTTTCATAACATTTGGTATCAGAGCTTTGCATTCTAGGGTTTCGCTGCTCCAAACAGGTCATCGTGGTATTTTCGCTATAACTATTTCTCTACGAAGTTTCAGAAGCTAAGAAAAAACCCATTTGAGCCAAAATTGGTTTGAACCTCGGGTTTGAATTTCAGAGCTTGTCTCGCTATATTTTCGGAGATATGATCTGCGACAGTTAGGGTTTTTCCAAGCTCCAGAATTCCATCTCAAATAGGTCATCATGGAATTTTCGCTATAACTTTTTCTCTACGAAGTTGTAGAAGCTAAGAAAAAAACCCATTTGTGCTGAAATCGTTTTGAACCTTAGGTCCGAATTTCAGATCTTGTCTCGCTATATTTTCGGAGATATGATCTGAGGAAGTTAGGGTTTTTGCAAGCTCCAAAATTCCATCTCAAACAGGTCATCATGGAATTTTCGCTATAATTTGTTTTCTACGAAGGTTTAGATTCTTAAATTAAAACCCATTTGAGCCAAAATCTTTTTGAAGCTCGGGCTTGAATTTTAGATCTTGGTTCGCTATATTGGCGGAGATATGGTCCAAGGCATTTAGGGTTTCTGCAAGCGCTCGAATTACATTCCCAACAGGTGACCTTAGGAAAATCGTCATAACTTTCTCTCTGCACATATGATTCAAATTTTGTAAAAGGTGATAGAAAGAAGACGAATTGTAGTTTGTTGGGTATCAGTTTTAGAACCTATGATCAAAACAGTGACGCATGACACGTCGTACAAGTTCGCTCTACTGAACCCATATATAATTAGGTCATCGCGGGCGATTGGGAATAACTCTTTCTTCAGGAATCCAACTGCGATCAGACTTGCGGGGTTAGAAAGAGGACACAAAGGGCTATCAAAAGCCAAAATTTCAGAACTTAAAGATTTGAAATTACAGAGTTACAGTTGTTTCAAGATCGAGATCCTAAAATCAAGAAAAAGGGATATGAGGAGATTTGATGGCAAGGATCTGGTAAATTGGATACTACAGATGGAGCAATATTTTGATCTATATGAGGTGAAACTGTTACAAAAGGTACGTATTGCATCTTTATATTTAGAACCAAATCAATTTTTATGGTATAAAGAGGGCTTTGTTCTCGTAAACTACTTGTCACGTCGTCAATTTTCACGAAGGAAATGATAGCACATTATGAGAATACAAAGAGCAACACCTTCTTTAGCCAATTGATAAATCTCAAACAAAAGTGTTCGATAGCGTAACACATTGAGGACTTTCAAAAATTGAATATAAGGGAAAATGATATTCCAGAGAAGCAGAGCATTGATGTCTTCATAGGGACTTTAAAGGATAACATTCAACATGAGGTTCATCTTTGGCAATCTGATTCATTAGAGAAGGCATTTAGGTTGGCAAGAAAAATTGAAAGCAAAATTATGGAAACAAGGAAGCCTACCACTCACAACTATAAAGATGGAAGTGTTGATTCCCCTAGCCTTCCACAACCTACAAGGTTGACACTGCAACAATTGGAAGAAAAAAGAGCAAAAGACCTTTGTTACAATTATGATAGCAAATACTCTAAAGGTCATAAGTGTGCTGAGAAGAAATTATTTTACATAGATTGTGAAGAGGAGGAAGAAAAGGAACAAGAAACGTCAAAAGAGGAGGATATACGTCAAAAACCAACCCTAGAGAAAGAAGAAATGAATCTGAACATATCTTGTAATGCATTGGCAAGAATTACCACTGCTCAAACTCTCAAGATAGAAGGGCATATGAAGAAGAAAAAGGTAATAGTGTTGATCGATTCGAGTAGTACCCATAATTTTATTCATTGTAAGATAGCCAAGGAATTTAATTGCTTCCTATATCCAGCACCAAAGTGTCAGGTGATGGTTGCAAATGGAGGAACCGTAAATTGCTCTGGAAAGTGCCATAATATCAAGCTATCCATGGGAGAATGTGTATTGAATAGTCCAATGCTTTCCATTCCAATGGGTGGTGTTGATGTTGTACTAGGAGTCCAATGGCTACAATCCTTGGGTGCAATAGCTTTTAATTTTTAAGACCTTTTCATGAAATTGCCTTTGGAAGGAAAGGAAGTTGAATTAAGGTGTATCATAGGGAAACTAGGAAAGATAATCAGATCTAACAAAATGACAAAGCTTCTAAAGAAAGAACAAAGATGCGTAATTGCACAATTATGTTCGCTAGAGGTTCCCACATCAAAATCATCTATTTCTCCAGATCTCCAAAAAGCCTTGGACAATCATTCCAAGGTATTTGAGACTCCCAAAAGCCTCCCACCTATTCATGATCATGATCATGCTATTCATTTGATTGCAAGAAGTGTTCCTCCAAATATTAGGCTTACAAATATCCATATCCCCAAAGGAGTGAAATTGAATGTATTGTTGCAGAAATGCTAGAGGTTGGTATAATTATCTAACCAAATTCGATAAATGAAGCAAGGGACGAATGGAAGAATGACAAAGCAGGGTGTGAACTCATTCAAAAGTTGTAGAAGATCCGAGCTCAAACAATATTGCCAGAACTTGACAACGAAGGAAAAATCATATTTGAACTTGAATTAGTCATAAAACTGAGAAATCGATAGCTACGAAATTGATCAATTTCAAAGTATCTCATCAAGTGGAAGAACTTACCCACTGAATATTCCGCATGGAAGGATGATAATTTTATACAGAAACATCAAGAATTACTCAAGCGTTGAGGACAACACTTTTTTAAGGAGGGGCATGTTAGGTCCCTATACTACTAGTGTAACCCCTTATTGTTATTAGTGCAACCCCCTTATTATATTGTTGTGCCCATGTAGTACCCATATTGATATCACTGTGCCCCATAGAAGCCCACTATTGTTATTGTTGTGCCCTTACATTATTATTGTTATGTAGGCTCTGATTATATTATGACTGCTTAGACTCCTATATATAGAAGGAGGTTTTGTCATTTGTATCATATAAGAATTGTTCATTTGTGTAATGCTGTTAATTTTAGGTATGTCCTATGCTAGAGAAATTTATTTAATTTCTTTTCCATATTAGCAATCACATCAGCATAAAGTAAACTGCAGATAGAACATAAATATAAATCACAGAAGACAAGCCAAGACAAGAGGACACAAGATGTGGCGCAAGCCAGGGACAAACCTCACAAGCTATGGGGAAACCCTCGATCAATTCTTCTTTTATGTTCTTCAAAGTTCAGCAGAGAGAGAGAGAGAGAGAGATAATACATTTACAACAGAAGTCAACACTTTGACTTATCTAGATCTGAGCATAGATCATTTCCTATAACGATGAGATCAGTTGAAGACATTCTGCTTCAACTAATTCTCCAAGGTCACTCCTTCACCTATCATCGTTCTGCATCTCATCCATTTGCAGCACTTGACCGTGTAGCACCATCATGTTGTATCATCATGCTGCTCATGATCACTTTGCTGCCCACACATCATGTTGTCCATGACCTCATACATCATGCTACCCATGTGTTGTGCTGCTTCATGATTCTATCATGCTGCCCATTCATCATGTAGTGCTGCATCCAAATATCACTGAGCTATTCTCAACATCATGGATCTGCCCCTATCTGATGTGTATTCAATGACTGTCATGCTGCTCTCATTATACAACATCACATTGCTACCCCAAATCAACAAGTACGCTGAGAATGACAGATTCGGTCTTCTCGTTGTAATATACTCCTTTAGTATGGCTGTGGGGATTCATAGATCTTCTTTGCTGTATGGTGAGTTAGTACTGTTGTAGGGTTTCATTGATCCCATTCATGGAGGTGAATATCACCAAGGAGGTTATAGAGATGAAATCTGAGTTTTGTTCCTCTCTTTATAGCATATACATGTGCCCATAATTCAGAGAGGAATGCGAAGTTCTGTATCTCCTTTTGACAGCGAGAACAGATCTCATAGCTGTGCTTAGATGTCTCCATTTACAGTGTTGTAGGATTTTTGTTGATGGAGTCTTCACTAACAGCGAGATTAGGGCCTGCGTGCCTGCTAACCCTGCGTGGATATACTTGCGTGGATCATCCTCATCTGTAGCGTGGATATCCTTATGAGCCTACGTGAATATGTCCTCATCATCAACATATGGATATGGCTGTGTCATCCTTTGCTGCTGCGTTGAATCCTCATATGCTTGCGTGTATATGGTCACCCTCTGCTGCGTGGAATCCTTATATGCCTGCGTGGATATGGTCACCCTCTACTGCGTGGATATGCCTTCATCACAACGTATGTATATAATGTGCAACGTATATATGTAATGCCTAGCGTATATATTTCTATGAGTGCATATATTCATTTCTATGCCCATCGTATATATTTCTATGACCAACGTATCTATTGCCTGTTTGTTCATGATCCATCGTCAGTGTCTCTGCCTTCGTTTTTATGTTCAACGTATATACCAACATTGTGCGTATACATAATCATGAAGTTGCTGTTGTTGCCTATCCACATACATTCATGAAATTTCTGCGGCTTATTGCGGCTCATCTTCCACCTTAGACTGTCGCTGTTCCTTTTGTGACTGCGGCTTAGGTTAGGGCATCATGCTATGCGTGTAATCCATGTATAAGGTCTTAGCATATAGAGTTTATCGTTGTGCGTATAGGTGCTTCATGCTACTTATTAGGGCATCACTATTTCCATTGCTGTGAGTATAGATTCACTGTGGCTAGGGCATCATGCTATGTCTTCATACTAGGCCAGCGTACTCTTTAATGTTTCTTCTTCTCCAAAAACCCAAGACGTGGAGATGAGATCACATAAAGAGTGTGTGTGAAATGACCTCAAGTCCTTACATATTTATACTAAAATGTAGAGGTTGAATAGACATGTCTAGTGGGCTTCTGAGCCTACTCATGTTGCTGGTTGGCTTGATAATAATTTCATAATCAAAATAAATTCATATTTCCATAAATACTTATCAGAATCGGATGATCTTTAGATCAATCCTAACCTCTCAACAAGAGGGATCCAATAAAAATATCAGCTACCATAAATAAGCTGACCCACATGGAGTTTGGCCCTAGTTGCCAATTTAACACTCCCTCTCAACTAGGGAGAACTCCATCCGCTAATCCATATGTCCGACTGTACTATTTCTGCCATCAGTGCCCTGCACTGTTCTACTCAGCTCTGCTGGCTCTGCTCTGCTCTACTCAGCTCTACTAGCTCTGTTAGCTCTGCTCTGCTCAGCTCAAATGGCTCTACTAGCTTTGCTTGGCTTAGCTCTGCTGGCTCTGCTCTATTCTACTTAGCTCTGTTGAATTATAAAGAAGAAGAATTGATCGAGAATGTCTCATACCATTCTCCACTGACTCGAAGTCAGTCTCAGAGTGCGTACCACTGGTCCCAGACCAGTCTCAACCGACCCAAAGTCAGTGTCATAGAATGTACCATTCTTACCACTCGTCCCAGACCAGTATCATTGATCCCAGATCAGTGGAGGTCATCCTAGAGTAGGGAGTATGGTAGATACAACGATGCATCCATCAGTACTACTATGGTCCCTAACTTCATTTCCCTACTCATTGATCAGATGAGAGGTACTTCCCATGAGTCCTAGACTGCATGGGTAGGTTGCCTCAACAGGAGAACTAATCAATCTTGTCCTCACAGGAAAACAGATCGATCCTGCTACAATCGCCATGGAGAACACATCAATAGAGGCCTCACAGGAGAACACATCAATCCTACTACAATCGCTATGGAGAACACATCAGGCTAGCAGTTTATCTTTCCACATTCGGAATCCAACTCCCTCTGTCTTCTACAAATGAGAGGGTCTGCACCTATCAGACATAGGTGTCGATATGAGAGGTCTGTCATCCACAGCCTTCGGATCGTTTGGATCGATTTCACTCCTAGTGAATCTCAGCTTCATTAGACAGCTGTTGATCCTCTCATACCATGCTCGGGGTGTCTTGCTTCAAGCCATAGAGGGCTCTGCATGCATGAGATTCCCAATCATGAATCAAACTCCTCGCGTTGTTCCAAACCTGTGGACTTGTGGCATGAGGGGGATGGTCCCCTTATAAGATTTTCCTTCGGTACATCTCAGACATGTACCTTCATGCTCCTTTTGAATTTAGGCTTCCCTGTCACCATCTAACTCACAGACCTTCGATGCTATGTGTTAATGGACTTCCTGTAACTAAATACAACCCTGAACTCAAAAGCATCTTTGAAAATTCTATTTTTAAACACGTACCTTTCCATCGACGAATGCCACCTTAAAACCTTCAACTTCCATTCCTGGGATTCCTTGCTTTCTTGAAGGGTTGGGCGTGTCCTTGATAACCTGCATCTCTGCCATTCAGACACTCCTTCGTACAAAGGCTGCTGCATCATTTTGATAACATTCTCTGCTTCGACTTCACTCTAGGTGATTGCTCTTTCACTCTTGCTTGGGCATTGTCTTCATCTCAGCTCTAATACCATGTTAATTTTAGGTATGTTCTATGCTAGAGCAATTTATTTAATTTCTTTTACATATTAGCAATCATATCAGCATAAAGTAAACTGCAGATAGAACATAAATATAAATTGCAGAAGACAAGCCAAGACAAGAGGACACAAGATGTGCAAGCCAGGGACAAACCTCACAAGGTGTGGGGAAACCCTTGATCAATTCTTCTTTTATGTTCTTCAAAGTTCAGTAGAGAAAGAGAGAGAGAGAGATAATACATTTACAACAAAAGTCAACACTTTGACTTATCTGGATCTGAGCATAGATCATTTCCTATAACAATGAGATCAGTTGAAGACATTCTGCTTCAACTGATTCTCCAAAGTGACTCCTTCACCTATCATTGTTCTTCATCTCGTCCATTTGCAGCACCTGACTGTGTAGCACCATCATGTTGTATCATCATGCTGCTCATGATCACTGTGCTTCCCACACATCATGTTGTCCATGACCTCACATATCATGCTACCCATGTGTTGTGCTACTTCATGATTCTATCATGCTGCCTGTTCATCATGTAGTGTTGCATCCAAATATCACTGAGTTGTTCTCAACATCATGGATTTTCACCTATCTGATGTGTACTCAATGACTGTCATGCTGCTCTCATTATACAACATCACATTGCTACCCCAAATCAACAAGTATGCTGAGAATGACAGATCCGGTCTTCTCATTGTAATATACTCCTTTAGTATGGCTGTGGGGATTCATAGATCTTCTTCGCTGTATGGTGAGTTAGTACTGCTATAGGGTTAGTACTGTTGTAGGGTTTCATTGATCCCATTCATGGAGGTGAATATCACCAAGGAGGTTACAGAGATGAAACCTGAGTTTTGTTCCTCTCTTTATAGCGTATACATGTGCCCATATTTCAGAGAGGAATGCGAAGTTTTGTATCTCCTTTTGATGGCGAGAACAGATCTCATAACTATGCTTAGATGTCTCCATTTACAGCATTGTAGGAGTTTTGTTGATGGAGTCTTCACTAACAGCGAGATTAGGGCCTGCGTGCTTGCTAATCCTGCGTGGATATACTTACGTGGATCATCCTCATTTGCAGCGTGGATGTCCTCATGAGCCTGCGTGAATATGCCCTCATCATCAGCATATGGATATGCCTGCGTGAATCATCCTTTGCTGTTGCGTCGAATCCTCATATGCTCGCGTGTATATGGTCAACCTCTGCTGCGTGGAATCCTTGTATGCCTGTGTGGATATGGTCACCCTCTGCTGCGTCAGTATGCCTTCATCACAACGTATGTATATAATGTCCAGCATATATATGTAATGCCCAGCGTATATATTTCTATGAGTGTGTATATGCATTTCTATGCCTAGCGTATATATTTCTATGACCAGCGTATCTATTGCCTGTTTGTTCATGATCCAACATAAGTGTCTCTGACTGCGTTTTTATGCCCAACGTATATACCAACATTCTACATATATATAATCATGAAGTTGTTGTTGCTGCGTATCCACATACATTCATGAACTTGCTGTGGCTTATTGCAGCGCATCTTCCACCTTAGATTGCGCCTGTTCCTTTTGTGATTGCGGCTTAGGTTAGGGCATTATGCTATGCGTGTAATCCATGTATAAGGTCTCAGCGTATAGAGTTTATCGATGTGCGTATAGGTGCTTCATGCTACGGCTTAGGGCATCACTGTTTCCATTGCTATGTGTATAGATTCATTGCGGCTAGGACATCGTGCTATGTCTTCATACTAGGCCAACGTACTCTTTAATGTTTCTCCTTCTCCAAAAACCCAAGATGTGGAGAGGAGAGCACATAAAGAGTGTGTGTGAAATGACTTCAAGTCCTTACATATTTATACTAAAACATAGAGGTTGAATAGACATGTCTAGTGGGCTTCTGAGCCTACTCAAGTTGCTAGTTGGCTTGATAATAATTTCATAATCAAAATAAATTCATATCTCCATAAATACTTATCAGAATCGGATGATCTGTAGATCAATCCTACACCTCTTGACGAGAGGGATCCAATAAAATTATCAGCTGCCATAAATAAGCTGACCCACATGGAGTTTGGCCCTAGTTTCCAATTTAACAAATGCTAAGTAACCGGATTCGTCCAAACCCCTCTGCGAATCTGAATCTTGCGAATCGAATACGATTCACTAGGAATTCGAATCCTAGAACAGGATTCGACGTGTCCATATGGGATTTGTACGAATCCTGTACGGACACATTGAATCCCAATTCTGGGATTCAAATTCCCTAAATATGCCTTCCGCGAACTTAAAAACGCGTTGTTCTTTTTTGTTTTCACCTTATTTCTCATTCACTTTTGCATAGTTTGAATTGTGGGCAAGGAACTAAGGGTTTGGAGCAAGGAGCTAAGGGAGTAGAGCGTTCGACAAGGAGATTCAAGCACCAGGTAAGTACATTTCAGCTCCATTTTTTTGCATTTCTTATTCTGTTACAGCAGTTTGTATACGATTTTTTTTTTACAAATTTGTGCATGTTTTGTTCATTCTTTTTTACAATATTCATGGCTCAGTCAAAGGCAGAAGTTAGGGGGCAAAGGAAGGGGAAGCATGTCTTCATTGGAGATGGCCCTCCTCCCCCAATATCATCAGAGTTTGCTACAAGTAATGTTGAGGGAAGAGGAGGACCTAAAGACAACATTGAGAAATATCCCTTGTGGAAATATGTCAGAAGAGAGGATGGGACAAGCACCAAGGGGAAGGGAGGAGGCAATGTGCAATGGAGATGTCACTTTTATCACATTGCTTTCAAAAGCACATATTTCCGTGTGAAAGGCCATTTGTTGGCTTTACTGGGTTGTGGAATTGGAGCTTGTAAAGTTGTTCCTTTACAAAAGAGGAAAGAAATGGAAAATGAGTCCACTGTTGGTATGGAGAATGTGGCTGCAAAATCAAGAAAAAGCAAGAATGAAGACCCCCTTCCATTTTTGAGGAAAGGCACCACCAAATTTCCATTTGAGAGTTCTATTGGGGGACAAGCAACAAAATGAAGAGCAACTACACTTGGTCCAATGGACAAGATTTTTCAAAAAAAGAAATGGGAAGAGCTTGATCTCACCATTGCCTTCTTTTTCTATCAAAACTTCATATCATTTAATGTTGCACACAGATTTTTCAAAAAAAGAAATGGGAAGAGCTTGATCTCACCATTGCCTTCTTTTTCTATCAAAACTTCATATCATTTAATGTTGCACGCTCACCTTTATTTATTGAGATGTGTCGAGCTCTAACTCATGGGTCTCCATTATGGTATGTGCCTCCTGGTTCAGAGAAGCTTAAAACCACATTGTTGACGAAGGCAAAAAAGAGGTGCAAAAAATGCTTGAGCCTATTGTAGCATCATGGCTAACATCTGGGGTTAGCATTGTTTCTGATGGATGGACAGATCCAGCACGATACCCAATCATCAACTTCATGGTGTCTTCCTCGAATGGTCCAGTTTTCTTGAAAGCAGTGGATACACTTGGAGAATACAAGGATGCACAATTTATTGGTGAGTTATTTATTAAAGTTATTGAAGATGTAGGTGTTGATTCTTGTGTGCAAATCATTACAGATAATGCCCCTGTTTGCAAGGCTGCTGGCATGATTGTGGAAGCTAAATATCCACAAGTGTTTTGGATACCTTGCATTGTCCATTTGTTGAACTTAGCACTGAAATCCATTGCTTATGATGTGCTTTGGATTGGTAACATTATTGAGGATGCACGACATATCCGTAACTTTGTGCAAAATCATGCAAATGCCCTCACTATCTACAAGGAGTACACCAATCTATCATTGTTGAAGATTGTTGATACACGGTTTGCCTCTTCATTCATGATGTTGAAGAGGTTGAGGGAGGTCAAGACCGCTCTTGGGTCCATGTTTATTTCTGAGTTTTGGTCTCTTTGGAGAAAGACAGATCAGGTAGCCTCTAAAAGAGTGAAGGACACAGTGCTAGATGATGCTTGGTGGGAGAGGGTAGATCTAATTATTCAGTTCATGGACCCTATCATTTCCTGGCTTCAATTTGCAGATAGAGACAAACCCATCCTAGGAGAGGTTTTTGAGGGATGGGATTCCATGATTGAGTCTGTGAGGAGCATTATTCTACAGAGTGAGTGCCCCTGTATGAGAGATCACCAGTGGCCTTCTATGATACTATATAGGATATTCTTGTCAGCAAATGGGACAAGAATTGTACACCTTTACATTGTTTGGCTCGCTCATTGAACCCAAAATACTACAGCCATGAGTGGCTGAATGGTGGACCTTCCCGCAGATTCCCTCCTCACATGGATGGTGAAATCTCATAGGGGAGGAAAGAGGCATTCAGGAAGGTTTTTTAGGATAGTGCATTGCTTGATGAGGTGGAGGATGCCTTTGCAGAGTTTTTCACTGGCACTGGTTGATTTGTAGGATATGATGTGATTAGAGACAGGGGGGCTAAGAAGCTCTATTGTTGGTGGGCAAATCATGGGGAAACAAGCCCTCCTCTTTAGCAGTTAGCCATGAGGCTCCTCTCTCAGGTGACTTCATCCTCTTGTTGCGAGAGGAATTGGAGCACATATGGGAATTTGTATAGTGTGAAGAAGAGCAGGCTTGAGCAGTCCAGGGCAGAGACAATTGTGTATGTGCACACAAACCTTCGTCTTATTTACAGGCAGAGGGAAGAGTGGTTGAGGGGAAAGACAAAGATGCGGGATGTCTTTCCTGATGATATGGGTCTAGACAACAGTGTTGAGTTGGCATTGGCCAACATGGATCTCAATGATCCAGTGCTAGAGCCTGTTAGATTTGATGACGGTGATATTTTTGAGGGGTTATTCTCCACACCAACAGATGCAAAGGCGACTATGGATACAGGGGAGAAGGAGGATGCAGAGGAGAGCAGTGGTGACCATGATAATGAGGACATTGATGCTGATTTTGATGATGACTCTGAGGATTGATGACTACCTATTGCCTTGACGCTTGTATGCCTGTAGTTGTTTTATATTTTCTATTTCTATTTGCCATTGGCATTGCACCAGCACTACCTATGTAACATATTTTGATTTGATGACTTAATGAGAAAACTACAGTTGTCAGTGTCTTTATCTTACTATCTTGTAGTTGTAAGTTGTCTTTCATTTATGAATTATGAATCATGATTTATGTGACCATTGACCATGTATTTGAATTTTGTATGTTATATGGCATGCTATAGATGAAGATCTATGTTTGAAATCAATGAATTTGGTATCATTAATTGAATTTGTGTAAGAAATATCTAATTTTTAATATATATATATATATATATATATATATATTAATTAAAATAATATATAACGAATCCTACGTTTCCTGTTCTGGGGGGTCAATGTGTCTGAATCCGACACTCCAATCCCCGAATCCTATGAATCCTGAATCCCCGTGTTAGGTGACTTAGGTGTAATGTAAAGGAAGTTGCCCCCTCGAAGATGTTGAATTCTAAGGCTTTGATCTTTCTTTTCTATCTTTTTGTGAACTGGTTTCATAAGAGAGTCAGTGAGCTATCCTTCTATGTGAAATCCAACGTGACCCATTCATGACAAGTATCAAGAGTATCATCTACTAGAGCCAAGGTGCTAGCCTTCTTTATAGGATCTGTTGACCACTACGTGTCAACAACCCATAGCAGTACATCCCCTTTTTCGCAAAAGGGATAGCGCCCGATCAACATGTTCCTGCCATCCAGCTATCATTGTTAGCCTGAGGACCATCTTATAATGTAAACCCAGTTTCTATGTGTATAATGTAAATAATCTCAGTAGATCCGTGTCGCGTATGTAATCGCTGAGATAAACCTAGTTTTTTGGTAACGATCTACATTCCGGGAGGTTTTTTGTCTCACTGATCCATTTTTGGATGGTCGGCAGAGTTTTCCTTTAGCCTACCCCAAAGCCAGAATGTATTTTGTCACTAGAATCTTAGGGGAGTCCTATTGTTTTAGATCGAGTCTATGTAAAAGTGATTTGGGAATATTCCTAACTATTTGGTTAGGTTATTTTATTACAAATTGCTTGATCTGCTAGATTATATTTGTGTCGCAGAATTGGGTAGTCTGTGAGGGTCTTCTACAAATGGGTTTTCCCCCTTGAGATGTAAAAATGTCAAAAGTTGTGATGTAAAGTGTCTTGAGGGTTAGAAAAATAATTTATCCCCTCATATGTCCTAGGTCCTAGGTAAATTTAAGTTTTCTAGAGGTAAAATTCGTAGATCCTTTAAGAAATTAAATCTTAATAGGTCCAGGGACTAAGGTTAATTGATTATTTTGCTAGATTTTATGCCTTGGGTCCCTGGGGTTAAGTCAAAGTCAAAATTTTGAGGAAATAAATGCAAAATTTTAATTTTTGAATTTATTAAAATGCATTTAACTGAAAAATTCGAAATTTCCTCAACATTTAAAATTTCGATGGATGAGATTAAAAGAAATTTTGATCCTCATCAACGGTCGAGATCACTTTGGCAAGGATCACTCGAACTATTCGTTGGAGGATTTATCTTTAAATAGGAGGTCATTTGTCAGTCAGTGCCATCCGATCTTTTGATCGTGTACTAAGCGAAAAGCTTTCTCTTGTAATCTTTTTATGAGCAATAAAGAAAGACTTTGGGGTTAAATTTTTGCTGGTGTTACTCTTTATGGAAATGTTGTAAGATGTATTATTTTCGTGCATACTTTCTTTTTTGCCATTAATAATAGCTTCTGAAGAGTGATTTGAGTACAGTTATCTTGTTTAGTCGCTGGGGTTTGAATGTTAATTTAATTTTTGAATAGAATAGCAGGTATCTCTATTAGATCTTAATTTTATTATTGTTCTCTCGCTCTATGTTGACAGCTAAATTGAGTTTTGCAGGAGAATCCTTGATTATTAGATCATTGGGCGTTCGGGGAAGTTCTCGACTGAACCAGCCAACTCCCGATCCATGTTTTCTGAAGAGCCCTGTTTGAATTTGAGCCCGGGCTTATCATAAGATATTTTTATGGGTGATGCACGAGGGTTTTGAGTTTAGTACCTCCTCTAAAATTCATTTTTTTTTTAATTTTTCTATGCTAAATCGTTGGATCTGGCTGTTGAGAGCCTCAGATCATCAGATCTGGGAGCGGAGTCAGACTCACACTCCCTAGATCTGATAGATTTGCCATTTATGTACATAGATCTGTAATTAATTTTAGTTTTCTGACTTTGGTTTTCAAGGTTCTTGTGTTTTTTGGGTCGTTGTGTATATCATTTAGGTGTTTTTTGTTATATTGCAGCTACAGATCTGAAGCTGAAAGTTGTGCAGAGTCTAGATCTAGGCCTTGGAGGGTAAGATCTGGGTTTCTGGTTATCATCAACATCATTTTGGTAGGGATTATGTCCAGTTTTTGCAGTCCAAAGGTTTAAATTTAGTGTTCAGATCTGGAGTTTCAGTGAGGGTTTCAGGGTCAAATTTGAAGCAGATTGATTTGATATTTTAATTAAATCTAGAAAAATTTTAAGGGTTTCATTATTAAAGCAGAAGAATTCAACATTTTAAGTGAGATTCTCGGGTTTTGGGGTATAATTTTTGCAGATTTATTTGTTGCCTGGTTTAAAGGTTTACTGTTCAATTTTTTTTTTTTTTTTTTTTTAAACCCTCATATCTGTGCTGCCTACTCATTGTCTTCAATCACTGCCAATCTCTGACAATCATCTTCTGCTCCATTTTGCTATCCTCAGATCCCTTTCCCCATCATTGTTGCATAAACCCTCACACAGCTCCACGTTGTCCTCAACTTGCGGTTCCCTCTGGCATCCTCAACCACCACATAGTCATCCCTTTGTGCTGCCTCACACCCGCAACAAACCCTCGCTGCCATAACCCTGTCTATTCTTCGTCCAACTTCTCACTCTGCTTGCATGTAGCTTCAGCTTGGTAAGTGGACCTTCCACGCTACCATAGCTCCATCTCTACCTCGTTGTCAACTCATCCCACGCAGCTACCCATTCCACGTTCCTTACCCTCAACCCTTCCACGCTTGCTTGCACACCCTTCCTCCCCTGCAAATGCGTTGAGCTTGCTGCTGCCATATCTATGCACCTCCTACCTGTAGCTTCTCTGTCCTTTTCCCACAGTCTTCAATCACCTACACGTAGGCCTCCATCGCTGCCCATCCGTCGCAGCTGCTACCTAAACCCTCCTCTCATGCCAAGCATTCATCAAATCTACAAGTCCATTCATCGCACGTCTAGCCTCCATCGGCCTCCTCAAGTTGCCACCATCGAGCTCTCACCTGCGGAACTACAACAGCGAACAATAGAGCATTGCGTTAACATAAAATTTCGACTTATTCATATGCGTTTAGCTTAGTTAGCCCTTTTTATTTATTTATTTGCTTTCATTTGTATATTATGAATTTCGATTTTGATTTGCGTTAGTTAGATTCATTTTTCTGTTTTGATTTTCTATTTTCACTTCTTTTATTTGACTTTTATTCATTAAAATAAAAATAAAAAATTCGATTTTGTTTTCTTTTGATTTCATTTTGATTTTGATTAAAAAAAATATAAAAAATCTTAAAAAAATTTAAAATGTTTAAAAATCCTAAAAATTTAAAATTTTCAAAATTTAAAAAAAAAATCATAAAAATTTCTTAAAAAAATTAAAAAAAAATCTAAAAAGACTTTGTTAAGGGATTTTTCGCTTAAACTTTAGAATTTTTAATGTGGCCTATGACCCATTAATTTTTTTTTATTTTTTTTTTAACCCCTTGATTAAATTAAGTTCCTAAGGAATAATTAAAAAAAAAATTAACCTAAAGCTCCTTAGTGTCATTTGTCATTAAAAGCATTTTTTATGTTTTTCCTATGGTCAAAGTGCGATAAATGTTTTTTGACTGTTCTAGATCTTGGTCATTAACGATAATCATTTTAAATCTAGAATATGTTGTGTGATGCGGTGTTCGACATTTATATGGATTATTTATGATTGTCACTTTTTGTCACATATTGAAAATCGTTCTGGGTAACTTGTTTTATTGATAGTTAATTCAAATATCGAAGGCACTGGTCTGTAATTGTTTTTATCTTGTGGTTTTGTCTTGTTTATGTTGGCATTTAATCTATCAGCCTAAGTTAATCAAGATTCATTCATCAGGTTGTCCATCATTAAAATCTCCTAGAGCCCGGGTTCCACAAGCTATCCTCATCCATTTATCTAGGGACTACTCCCCTTGACTTGTCTAATAGAGAGTCTAAACGGAGTGAGTAAGGATTTAAGAGTGACAACCCTTACTCTGAGCGTTGTTGCAGTGCTTAGACACTTTGTGCGACAACAGGATCAATATGTCCAACGGATGGATGTTAGCCAATCATCAAGTGTATCAATGTATCAACATTAGATAGCCTCATAGAATTTAAGAAGATCAAAATGTTCAACACTAGGTGCATCATTTCATCATAGCAAACACAGATCCAAGTTACTTTCATATGCATGTATGGGTCATCAAAGAAAGAGACATTCTCATCATACCTTAGGACTTACTGAGCCATCCAAAGTTATAGTTGAAATACAACATACCATGCATACCTTGTGGTTTTCAAATACCCGTGCACCATTTTATAGGCAGCTTGTAGTGCTTGTCACCTTTTCATCAAGTGCCTCTTTACCTCTTTCCAGATCTAGCCATCCTTCCTGCATCTCAAATGATCCTTAAGAGGGATCCACTTATCACACCTCATCAAGGGGATGAGAAACATCCATATACTCAAATACATATGCAAGAAGTATAATCAATAAACATAATCATCAGATCTATAAATCTACACACAAGTAAGAGGCATCATAAGTCAAGAAATACTTATCTTTAATGAGAGGTGATCCTCTCCCTCTTGAACCAATCTTCAAGAGCCATCAATGTCCATGGTCCATGTACCAATGTTGCCTTCAGTTGTCCAACCAGGTCTGCTAGGGATTATCCCATCTAGGGCTTCATCAAATCTCCCACAAGTGCTTGAGTATGTTTCCATAAACCAAGGTTTCTCTCCAACCCTAACCTCATAGAATCCACCAAACCCTAATAATCAAGTTGCCTAGGGTTTTCATCAAACCCTAGAATTCTTTTAGGTCTCCACCATCCTCTTCTTGCTTCCATAAAAGGTGTCATCATGGAGGTGATCTCCATGGCGTTTCTTCAGCCTAGCTCTGATACCATGTTAATTTTTCATAGGGCTACATTGTTCTTTGCTTTGATAATTGCATTTCATCGTTAATACATTACGTTCACCCCATATCATCATTTCCATATTCAGATCTACACCATTATCCATCAGCGTATGCAATTATATAGAAAGAACAACATCAATATCATCAATTCAGCATAACATAAAGGAACAATAGAAGAAAAGCATGCACACACATAGAGACACCAGGATTGGTCTGAGACCAGGGTAAAACCCACTATGGGAAAAGCCCTTGCAAATCTTCTTCTTCTTAGATCATCATCAAATGATTCAGGAAAAGAAAGTACGATGATCCATAACTTTATCTATGCAACAAAACAACTATGATATCCATGAAACAAATCTAATCATGCTTGAAAATGAAACACTGATTCCGATAATTGTAATATGTTGTCAATCACTGTAGACAACTGTTGCATACTAATGTCACTGTGCCGAACACTGTTGAACACTTTGCAAAATCTTCGAAATACTGAAATCTCATCTTTGAGTCCTGGAGGCAGATAGGAGTTGTGCGAGCGTCTATAGTAGATCTGGACGCTCTCTATGAACTGAATGCTAGCATGTATGGTAGTCAGACTCTCCTAGACCATTATGTGCATGCGTCCAGGGTCAAACTCACCAGATCTGCTTCAAAACCCTTAGACTCTCTCTTCTAGTTGCTATGCGTGCGTCCGAGATGGCCTAGACGCTCTCAGGACCACTCTGTGCAAGCGTCTAGGGACCGATACCTTCAGATTTGCCTTTGAAACCCTGAACGATCTCATAAACTTCTGTGCAAGCATCTATGGGTCTCTGGATGCTCTCATAAGCTTGTGTACCAACATCCAAGGACTAAAATGCCCAGTTCTGTGCCAGCATCCAAGAACTAGAAAACCCTAGATCAGTGCGAGCTTTGACCCTGAGATTGCGGACCCTAGTGGGAACTTTCCTCCGACAGACTTGTGCAAACCAAGAAAATAAGAGAAGAGAAGATGGCTTGATCAACGTGTCCAAATGAGTTTGAGATCTATTCTATTTATAGGATTTCCTGAGGGTCCACTTGGGGTTGAGGCCGACCTAGGCAGTTACACATGTGGTTAGGGCTGACCCATTCCATAATACATGTATGAATAAAATAATTCAAAACTCAACTTTCGCTTGTCCAAATAAGGTGATCTTTAGGTTGATTTTGGTCCTCTTGAAAAGAGGAATCTAATGCAATCATCATCACAATGATTTGAGCTGTCCAAGGTGGAATTTAACCGTAGTTGCAAAAATTAAACGTTAGGGGCACCATAGGTCATTTGTTTTGAGATCAAGGGGCCACTCCCTTCATTACTGTTATTGGATCCCTCCTACTCATTTTTGGCACATGAGGGACTTCATTTGGCCTTATAACGACCCTTTTAGCTATCTTTCTATCATTTCAGCCCTCTTGAGAGGCTAATTATTCTTATTATGGAGCTATTTGGTGGGCTTGTCACCAAAAGTATTGTTATTTTGCACATTATTTTATTATAGGGGCATCATTAAGCTAAATTAGGTTATTGAAACCCTTTAGAGGATTGTATAAATATAAGAGAGGCATTCTCTCGCATTCATCATCACATGGATTTGGGATATATATTTCTAAAGATTTTGGACCTACAATTTGTGGAATGATTTGGATGATTAAATGCATTTTGATGTGTGGATATTTTTGCTATCTCTCTTGGAGCTTCTATGTGCATATGTGATGGATAGATATATTCTCTTGTCATGTAAGTGCTCTTTTCATGCGAATTTCTTGATAATTTATGTCTAATGTATGGAACGCTATCCTTTGATTTTGCCCTAAAAATTAATGCGAATTTGTGAAACACTTGTAATCTTGGCTCGTTTCATATGTTATTCATCTTGGCAAGAACAACGAATTTTCCTGGGAGTAGGTTGTGCACCTTTTACCTTGAAACTCCATCGAATCTTGCATATCGAAGTATAAAAGTCTAAAGATGTTGTGTAGTTGCATCCAGTAGTAGTGAAGTTGCTTCTTTAGGCCTTCTTGAAGAGGGAAGTTCCAAATCTTAATCATTTTGACTCTAATCTTCCCAATAGCCAGGCACTATTCCTAGATCCTTGGTGATCACATTAACTTAATGAAATATCATTCCTTCGCCTCTTTTCTTCATCTTTTCTTCATCCCCTAAGGAAAAGGAGATTTTCTAAGACTTGGTGTGAAATTTTAGGGAGGAGGAATTTTAGGATTTCGTCTAGAAAATTTCTTCATTTATGTCTCCTCTAGGCATCCTCTAGTTTTGAACGAATTCCAATGGTGGAATTTCAAATAAATTGATGCCCTAGCTATCACACCAAGAGGGAACCCTTGAAGCTGCTTTGACTTGGGGATTTCTTGAAGTTTTGCACTTTGCAGTTCATCATTCAAAACCTTTTCTCTTAGTTATAGGTGATCATTGGATGGGCCGTTACCACAATATATCTCTGAACCCTTGGTCTTTTATAGTATTTCTCTCAAGGGGATTTTAGTGGAAAGTCACCCTAGCTTCTCTCGAAGCTCACACATTAATTCAATCTTTCAATTGAATGAACCATCCTTGCCTCACTTTGAACCCTAGTATAAACACATCAATCACAAGTGAGGGATTTTGGAAGTTTTGATCTTAGGCATTCCTCTTTTTTTTGAATATTCGTCAGATTGAGGTCATCCTTCTCTCAAGCCTTTCTTGGAGAGCCCTTCTTTTGCTTCTAAAACAAGCAACCTATTATATGAGCCTTTCCTTTGAATGGGCTTTGGAAATCACATTGTGCATTGTTATTGACCTCATCATTCTAGTGATTTCCACCATACCGGGACTCCTCCCATCAGTGAAAGTTCATAAAGAGCAGGGGACATCGACTGAGGTGACAATGGGTCTTGTCCCGTTGTTGCCACTTGATCTAGTAGTGGTCCCTTTGGAGCCCCTCCTAGGACCCCTGCTAAATTGAGCAGTGATTGGCCTAATGGAGTCAAGATACAGATAGATTGAGAATTTTCGTGACCTAAGGAGCCTTAATTGATCTTTTCTAGCCTCTCCAATGACAACAACTAGGTCAATAGGGATTTATACTTCAAATTTGCAATGGAGGCAAAGTTTCGAGGTCTTCAACCTAAGAGGTGCCTCTAGGAACATTCACCCAATCCCTCAAAGCTGAACGCATGCATTTAATCACTTGTTCAATGTCCCAGAAGAATTTCGCATTACATTAACCCATACAACAACAATGATAACAAGATACATGCATTTGACAAGTAAGATAACAACAATAACATCAAAATTTCAACACTTATGAGAAAGAGAGTATATCCATTCATCAATTTCGTATTATAAAAAAGCTCTAAAGACAATAGTGAAAATCAAAACATCATAGTGCATCAAGAAAGCTCCAAAAGTTATTCCAACAAAAAGTGTGACTATCTCTCAAGAGATACCAATCCAATCCAAGTGATGATGAGAGAAATGAATCACCTCTCATCAATTTATATGATCTCTAAAGTGTTCGATTTGTCTAATTAGGCCTAATTAAACCCCAAGTAATAAAATAATGTGCAATAATAACATCCCTTGGTGACAAGCCCACCAAGATAGCTCAATAACATAAAATAAGTCTCTCAAGTGGGCAAAATAATCAATATAATGAGTCATTGGGTTATTGAGAAGCCCTAATGAAGTCCAAAGTGTGCCATTGTGAGTGAATAGACTCCAATTATAGTGGATAAGGGGTTGGCCTCTTGTTTCCCAAGTAAGTCACATGTGGTGCTCCCAAGTGGGTGTGGGAGGCACAAGGACATCCTCATGGGTCTCCAAGTGGATCGATGATGCTTGTAAACAATTTGTAAAGGCTAGGATAATGACATAAGTGCTCCTTTTGACTCCAACAGTGAGACATCCTCATTTGGACCCTGGAACATCTGTCAAGTGTATGGTACAAGTGTGGAGCCAGCTAGGCATGGCAAACCAGGTGCATCATCCTCATCCAAAAGGTGGAACATGAGCAATCACTAAGTGGAGCTGGGGATCCATGAAGTACTCTCTGCTATGGTGGCGGCCCATGTCTCTCAACGCTCACCCTAAAAGTGCCAATGTGGCCCTCTAGAGGCCTTGGACCCCTTATAGTGAGACTGAACCCAAAATGGAGACCCACCTACAATCTTGCATAAGATCTGTTGACCTCTACCGGTCAACTACCCATGCAGTACACCCCCTTTTTCTTCGCAAAAAGAGGCAGCACCTGATCAGCGTGTCCGTGCCATCCTGCAGTCATCAGCAGCTTGATCAATCTAATTGTAAACCCAGTCCGCATATATGAAATGTAAATAATCTTAGCAGGACAGAGTCATGTATGTAATTTGCCTAGGTGGACCTAACTTTCTAATGATAATCTATGTCCCGGAAGGTTTTTCGTCTCACCGATCCATGGATCGGCAGAGTTTTCCTTCAAACCTGACCCCAAAGCCGGGATGCATTGTGTTATTAGAACTTTAGGAGAATCCTAGTGTGTTAACCTGCTAGATTATAGTTGTCGCAGAACTGGGTGATTTGTGAGGGTCTATGTTAAAGGGGTTTTTCTCCCTTAAGATGTAAATTGTTAAAGTCATGATGTAATGTGTCCTGAGGGTCGAAAATGTTTTAAATCCCCTCATGAGTCCTAAGTCCTAAGTCCTAGGTGATGTTTCCGAAGGCTTAGTTCGATGATCCATTTTAAATGAATTAAG
>APFE030307086.1:56880-84514 GCA_000404065.3 Pinus taeda
TTCGGGGAAGTTCTCGGCTGAACCAGCCAACTCCCACAAGCATTTTTTGCTGAGCCCAGTTGGATTTGATCCTGGGTCTATCATTCAGTTTATTTTTAATTTGCATGAGAGATTTTTCTAAAGTTCTTCACAGTGAAAATCTGAAAATCTTCATTTCTTTAAAATATTTATGTGCTTACTGCTTAATCTGGCTGCTAAGGGGCCAAAAAATTTATTTTTGTGAATTATTAGCTGTTCTAGGGTTTTAAATTTCGTTTTATGCACATCATTTTTGGGTGATTTTTTGTCCCAGGTTGCAGGGTTTCTGAGGATTTTCAAGGTTTATCTGCACTTTTTGCTGGACAAGGGTTTTCAAAAGGGAAACGAAGATTGATTTTTCCGATTTAGCTGAGTTTGATTTGAGCGTGGGCATCAGTCGAAACCTCGTTTTCCTCTGCCGTCCAGAACCTGCACGCTGCTGCCCGTCATCAAACTCATATACCCACGTATGAGCCACGGCACTTTCAGGGTTGCACGCACAGAACACGTGAAGGGAGAGCGTGGGCATAGTCGTGGGGTGTTGAAGCTTCAGGATCGATTTTGTGTAAGGAGATGGGGTAAGCTGATTCAAATTTTTAATGGTTGTGGAATCCGTTCTGAGTTTTTTGAAGCCCGCTCTCTCCCGCCTGAACGCTGCCCACCGTCCATACCCTCGAAGCTGTCCGCAGTCACCTCTTCGTCGCGTCTTTGATCCATCGATTCTCCGCATCCTTCATCGCTGTCCCTGCAAAATAAAAGATCTGCTCCAGTAAAGCAAAAATCGAACGCAGCTCCCTTTCACGTCCATCTGCCTGCTGTTGAAGAAGCATTCTGCTATTTAAACGATAAATCTTTTGCGCAGTTAAAATCGTTCACCGGTTACCTTCAATGCGAATGCGGTAAGGTCTATCTCACGTCAAATTTTTTTTACCGTAAATCATAAATCGTTTTTCTGTTGAGACGTATGGTTAGCAGGTTTATTTCTGATCTAGTTGATGCGTCGGCTCTCTGATCAGCGTGGGCATAGTCGGGTTTTGAATTTTCAAAATCGTTTTTTTGTTTTTGGCTTCAGCAGTATGTGTAGGTCTAGTTGGGTTTTCGAAAATCGTTTTCATGCGTTTTTGTTTAGTTATGTCACGTTTTATTTTTTGATTTCATTTTTTTTGTTTTAACATAGTTCATGTATGATATAGTTTAGGTTTGATTTTTTTTTTTTTTCTTTTAAATTCTAAAAAAGAAATCCAAAAATTAAAGTTTTAGATTTAGATTTAATTTTTTTTTCTTTTAGTGTTCTTTTAGTTAGATTTAATTTAGATTTGCTTTTTTTAGATTTTGTTTAAAAAATAAAATAAAAAATAAAAAAGAGGAAAGAAGGGCATCATTTTTATTTTTTCCTTTTAGGTTTAGATTTAGTTTTATTTAGTTTTAGTTATATTTTGTATTAGCTTTCTTTCATTTAGAATAGACTTTAATATTAGATTTTAATGGTTGTTAGTTTAGGAAATAATTTTTTTTTTTTTAGTTGATAGTTTTAATTTTTTAAAGCTTTAGGTTTAGTTTAATATTTTTAACTTTCTTAGATCTTTTTGTTAAAAAAAAAAAAAAATTAAAAAAATTAATAAATAGAAAATTCATAAAAAAATAATAAATAATAAATAAAATATAAAATAATGAAAAATCCATAAAAATTTCATTAGGATTTTAATGTTTAGAATTTAGATTTTAAATTTTAATTTTTTTTTTAGGTTTTATTTAGTTAAAAAAAAAAAAAAAAAATAAAAAAAAAAATAAATAAAAAAATAAAAAATAAAAAAAAAAAAATTTAAAATTTTTGTGGAAAATTATTTTTGCCAGATTCAGTTGTTTTTCAGTTATTATCTTTCAAACTGAGATCTAAATTTTTCAAGTCAAGGCACAAAATTGATATCTGGTTCTTGTGGTGGTTCTGGGCATTTATCTTGTCGAAGTTTTCAGTTGCTGAATGTCGTCCTAACTGATGACAAATGATTCTGTTCACGTTTCATGTTTCTATATCATTTAACAAGTAATCATTTTAGGCACTGGTCTGCTAACAAATCAAATTCATCTAGTGCTTATCGTATCGTGTCTCGTGTCTCCCAACCAACTGGTCGACAGTTGGTCTTCATCATCTCACAGGGTCTACCCCCCTTAGCCGCGGGAGACGGGCTTAAACGGAGGGATCGGGGATCAGAGTGACAGCCCCCGGTCTGAGCGTTGTCGTGTCAATCTGCGCGACAACAAGATCCAATGTGTCTCCTTGCCCTTCAATGCAACAAATCATGGATTCAATGGGGTGCTTCATGGTGGCATGCCCTTCCATAGTGGGCTTTGGCATGTACAAATGTCTCCAAGCTTAATAAGGGGGGTAACTAAGGACCCTATTATGTGGTTTCAGCCTTTAAAGGGGGTGACATGTCCATGGTAAATCCATCAAGTGGTAGGTGGGAAGTGATATAGTGGTGGAACGGAGTGGGGATCAAGGGAAGGATCCAGGCCACATGTCATGGTACAAGGGTGGATATAGTGAGGGAAGACCACACTTGGGTATATGAGTGTAGGAGGGAGCAAATCATGGTACATGAATTACCTCGACCTTTTTTTTTCCACCCTTCTTCATATGCCTTTTGCCTTTGATTGATTTTTCTTCATAACTACTTAGATCTCCAGGGGATGAGGGCATGATGTGTAGGATATAGCAGTAGGTACCCCCTTTAAAGGTGGGGCATTTTATTGCCCACCAGAGGTTTGGACAATCATGGGTTCCTTAATGTGGAGGGGGTTCATCTAGGGCCCATAGGAACTAAGGTGATGGCCATAAATAAGGGGTAGAGCTCATGTTGGCTTTTTCCCATGTGCTAAATTTGTATGTCTTGGCCATCTTTTGCATTTTGTGGTACATTTCCTATTGAGAGTGGCCAAATTATGCTTTTTCTTTTCTTTTTAGCTGCATCAACTTCTGGGGCATCGTTCCAGGTCCGACCCAAAGTGTGTACAAGGGGAGGGGAGGCTAACCCTATGTGGACCCAGTGGACACATGTGTACATGGATGGGAAAAATGATGAATGGCCTTAGAATGAGTGCAAGGGAGTGATGTATATGGTGTCAAGAAGCGGGACCATGCAACCAAAATCATGATTTCCCATGTAGTGCCAACCCTAAAGCTAATGGGCAGTAAAGGAGATCACGCAGGACTAGGATACAAGGGTAACCACCAAATCGAGTGGATGAGACAAGAGTATAGACCTATCCCACTCTTTCCGTCGAATCCCTCTGTTGGGATTCCAAGAAACTCTCCTAGGTTGTAGCTCGGAGATGCCTGGTAACATATAAATTCAACTATTGTTGCAGGTTTAATGGAAGGAATGATGGTTTGGTTCAAGCCAGATAACCATTTCTACTTTGTTTCACTCCAGACATGCATGAACACCCTCAGGCTACCAGGCTTTAGACCACCAATGCTCACAGTTTTAGATATTAGGTGAATATGGAGAATACTAACCACACTAGCAGATACACAAGACCATGTGATGGCCGACTGCAACTAGTAAAGAAACCTGTAAATCTACTCCATTAATGCAAAGACAAGATGACAGCTCTCCTGCATTAAATAGAAAGAAATCTGAGCAACCTATTCAGTGATGCATTCAAGATTCTAACACGGAGATAAGATGACAATTATCTAGTGCTAAACATCAAGAGATCTAGAACACAACATATCAAGCACAAGCTTAGAACAAAGGAAAATGGACAGTGAGCAGTTAACAGCAAAAGAAGCTTTTATTAGCTGAAAATGAAGATGAGATGCTGCAAGTGACAAAACATCTACAGTCTCTAGAAGTTGAACCTTACATCAAATGCCAACCTTGATTACATCTTTCTTCTGGGTATTTATAAGTTTACAATACTATGGCGCTTAGCCGTTTAGGTATAGAGGGGTCATAATTGACCACCAACCGCATTTAACTCCCTGATGGAGTCTCTGAACGTGTTTGCTTGATTCAGTGGGTGAATCCGATCTGCTCAGGTGTTGTGTTGTCCATTTCTCCCTTGGCCATGCTTTTTGTTAAATATGGTTGTTGGGGGTCTGACAATGACTGATATTGGCATAGCTGGTCATCTCCTTCTTCGGGAAAATAGAATGATCAAGGACGTGGGATGCATGGGCAAATTGACAGTCGGGATGAGAGGGAAGGATGACCATCGGATCGGGAAAATGGATGGCAGAGATGGTTCGGTGGAGGCTATTGGCCGAGGTGGGGGCATGGTGTGTTAGGGCTGTTGGATCTTTAGCGGACAAATTGGACGATCATTGGGAAACAGAGTGGCATGGGCATCTAACGGGCGAGGGCGGTTTGGTTGGGCGGTAAAGGTATTCATCGCACCGCTTTCGGGTGTTAAGTGGTAAATGCCCAGGGTTGAGCGATTCCACTCATCGATCGACACGTAGCGGCGGATGAGAGAGAAAACTGCTCTCATCGCGCGCTATCACTCAATCAAGTTGTTGGTGCGATGAAAGTGAAGACCGTAACATCTTGGCGCGGATGATCTGATGGTGGGGAGTGGTAGAGCAGGTCGCCTTTATCGAATGCGACGAGAGCCATTGGATCGGTGGGGAAGATCAACGACAGGGATGCAGCGTGGCGAGTTACGAATGCGCAAAGACATATGGTGGGGTTTTATGAGGGCTTTGGGGTTTTGCGCTTGGGGCTAAAGTTAAAGGGGCTACTTTGCCGGGTTTAGGAGGCAAATGGGGAAATGGAGATGGAGGAGAATAAGCGGGGTGGAGGAAGAAAGGAGAAAGTGACCAATGGAAGCCCCTTTAAAGACACCACCAAATAGACCAAGCTTTTCTCCAGCATTAGAAAGTTAGTGCTGCATAGCAGGGCTAACATTGGCTCCTTCTGGGGATGAAATCCTCCCTGTGAGGTTTCAAGAACCGCAGACCACTGCCTTTCATACAAAAACAAGATTAACAATAATTCCTAGTGTTCCATTGGGCATGGAGTTTGATTAATCCTACACTAAAACTTTGTAAAAGAACATATTTACAATGCTGAGGCCTAAAGGCTTTAAACAACATAAATCTTCAAAAACCGCCCATTTATTGGGCCATCAAAACCTGTTTCTCCTTCCATACTTTGCAGCATGAAAGTGTTGTTCCTCTGGGGTTGAGTAATGACAAAAATTCCAGTCCACAAAGCATCGAACTTCCCATGATTGCCTTTCTTTTCCTTCAATGCATCCCATTTAAGCACTAAGTCCCCAACTTGAAAATTGTCTATCTTTGCCTTTCTGTCAAAGGCTCCCTTGATTCTCTTCTGATGTGCTGCAGACTTTTCAATCAACTGATTCCTGATTTGATGTACTTTAGCCAAATCACTAATCCTCTTTGCCATGTCATTTTCGTCATTTTGTTCTTCCTGCAAGAACTTGGCCACAGGGAGGGTCAACTGGATTGAGAATACAGCCTCAATGCCATATACCTGCTTGAACGAAGAATTCCCTGTGGATTTCTTGGTAGTCACTCTGTCAGCCCACAATGCAAACTTTAATTTGGAATCCCAGTTCCTTTTGTTGTCTTCCAGCAGCTTTTTGATTATCCTTATCAGGCTCTTGTTGGATGATTCTGCTAGACCATTACCTTGAGGGTAATATGAGGTGGAATGCACTAGCTTAATGCCCATTGAGTTACACATGTCCACCAATTCTTCTGCCCTGAAGGCTGCTGCATTATCTGTAACTAATTTATGTGGACAACCAAACCTGGTGAAAATATTTTCTGTCAAAAACTTTATGACAACATGGTGATCAACTTTCCTAGTAGGGATGGCCTCAATCCATTTAGTGAAGTAATCAGTGGCTACTAAGATCCATCTGTGCTGGCTACTGAAATGTGGATTAATTTCCCCTATGAAATCCAAACCCCACTGTTGAAAAGGGCCACCGGCATGTATTGGCTTCAAGGGTAAGGACTTCAACTATTGTTTTCCTTCAAACCTTTGGCACCTGTCACAAGCTTTTACGAATCAAAAGACATTAGAAAACAAAGTGGGCCAATAATATCCAACTCTGAGAATCTTGTGGGCTGTGGTTTTTCAATAGTGATGTCCTCCACAGATGCTGGAATGGAATTGATGCATGACCTCCACAGATTGTTCTTTGTCCAGACATCTCAAAAGGATTCTAGAGGGATCCCTCCAATAGAGCAAGTTTTCATGAATACAAAACTTGGCTGCTTTGAGCTTAATAGTTCTAGATTGGCTTGAACTTAGGCCTAGAGGGACTTCTAGCTTCAGCAAAAATTGAGCTATTGTAGAATACCATTCACAAGAAGCTAGATTTTCAGCCAACAACTGGTCATGTTCCAGTGTTGCTTCTTCTGTCTGTCCATCCTCCGAGCTTGTGCCTATCCAATTCATGTCAAACATCCTGCAATTTTCTTCAACCATCAGCTTGGCAAGGCCCTGACCTCTAACAAGCTTGGTGGGCTTCAATTCTATGTTGAATTCAATGAGCTTTGCAATCCATTTAGCCCTTCTTCCATCAACATCTGGCTGCGTTAGGACATCCTTTATTGAAGCAGAGGGCACATATGTAATTACCTTGGAGTGCAGAATGTATATTCGGAAAGCTTTTAAAGATTTGATAAGAGCATAAGCCTATTTTTCGATAATATCATACCTCAGTTCAGCATTCCTTAATGTTTTGCTGAAGAATGCCACTAGATGTTCTAAACCCTCATCATCTTCCTGCAATAAGACTGTTGCAAGGGTGTCACAGGAAGCAAAGGAGAAGATATGGAACTCCTTGCTATAGTCTGGGCTGATCAAAGTGGGAGCTTCCATAATAGCTCTTTTGATGGCTTCAAAAGATCTTCTTTCTATATCAGTCCATTTGATCTCTGATCCCTTTTTTAGCATAAAGGTGATGTGCTTTACCAGTTCTGCAAAATTAGGAATGAACCTTCTTACAAAATTTATTTTGCTCAGAAAGGATTGGATGTCCCTTTTTGACCTTGGGACGGACAAGGTCTGTATTGCTTTCATTCTTTCTGGGTCAATCTTGACACCTACAATAGAAACAATGTGTCCTAAGAGCTTGCCCTCTTCTAAAGCAAATTGTGACTTCTTAAGATTCACTAATATCCCAAACTTTCTGCACTTCAGAAACACTTTCTTTAAATGTTGCAAATGATCTTGATGGCTGCTGGAGTATACTGTTATATCATCTAGGTAGACAAGGACAAACTTATCCTTCTCCTACAAACGCTATATCCATAGCTCTTTGAAAGGTAGCTCTAGCATTCATCAGCCCGAAGGGCATCTTGGAGTACATAAAAGTGCCCCAAGGAGTGGTGAATGCAATCTTTTTTTGGTCATCTGGATGTATAGCAATTTGGTTATACCCTGAAAATCCATTCAGAAAAGACATGACTTTGGCTCCTGAGACTTTCTGTAGCAAATGCTCCATCTTGGGTAGGGGATAGTTGTCCTTTTGGAACACTTGTTCAGGTTCCTGAAATCAACGCACAACCTGATTTCTCCACTTTTCTTCCTCACCACTACCAAGTTGGCTACCCACTTTGAATATCTCAGAGGGACTATGATTTTGGCAGCCAACAATTTCTTGATCTCTTTTTCAATCAGAGGAAGGAGCAAAGGATTAATGGGTGCCAGCTTCTGTTTGAAAGGAATAGTGTCTTCTCTAATGGGATCTTATGCTGGATGATCTTTTTGTCATAAGTTTTGAGGTCACTGTATTCCTAGGCAAAGACATCAGCAAATTGCTTCATTAAGGTGTAGTACTCAAAACTTTGGGCAGCATACAAATAAGTGGATAGATTTATATACTTTGGATGATCTAGACTCCCTATGTTATGCCTATGGACTGTAGAATGATCTTCTTTTTGGGCAATCTTATGAGGCACATCATTATGGTCAAACAGCTTCTCTAGAGGCACTAGCCCTTTAGGTATATGATTGTTGGGCAGCTGTACAATGCTGTCTTGGCCAATTTTGTTCTTTAGCTAGGGCTGGGGACATTCCTTTAAGGTATCGTTCTCTTGATCAATTTTCATTTCAGAGAATTCATCAATGACTTGCAGGAACCTATTTACTTCATCATCATCCTCAAAGACTTTCTAGTGCTGGACATTATTAGGCAAGGATGGTCTATATTTTATCTGGACTTCATATGCCAATCTAGGGGGCATGGGAGGGATGAACATGCTAGCAGACACAGCAAGGGAATCTGCAAGCTAATTTTTTACTCTAGGGATATATGAGATACAAAAGCTATCAAAAGATTCTTTGAGTCTCCATACCTCATCTCTGTATGCTTTTAGCCTTAGGTGCCTTGCTTGGAACGTTTTGTCCATTTGCTGAATGATGAGATCAACATCTCCAAACACTTTTATGTCTTTGATTCCCATGTCTTTGGCAGCATTTAAGCCCAATATCAGAGCCTCATACTCTGCTACATTGGTTGTGACCTGAAAAGTCAGCTTAAAAGACAGATGTGTGCTTTCTTGTTTTGGAGACACTAGCACCACTCCTACTCCTGTAGTTTCCCTTGAATAGGCTCCATCAAAGAACATATCCCAAGCATTTGTCCCTTCTTCTTCCATGGCCTGGCATATTGGTTTCTTAAGTTGCACCGAGGCCCTATGGGATTCTTCGATTTGAAGAATACATGCTCCAAAATCAGTGTCCACAGTGTAAATGGGATGATTAGTGGGGTTCTTCTCATCACTGATGATATAGGCCAGCTAGGCTTCCCTGTATAGTCTTCTGTTTTCTCCTCCAAATACTGGGACAGTGGCATAAGATAAGTCATTTTGTAATGTCCCACCCAACCTCTTAAGCCACCCTCTAGAAAGTAGTATACCAAACTTAGGGGGGACATCTGCTACCACAATATCCATCGTCACGCTTTTCATGGGCAGCTGAGTTAGAGTGATGGCCAAGTCTTTGATTAACCCCAGACATTTCACCTTCCTCGAATCAAAGGAGAACAAGTCATGATAAGGTCTGGTAATATCAAGGCCTAACTCTTCCATGATAGCATTGGGCATCAGATTATGGCTGGCACCTGTGTCCAGCAAGTAGTTGTGGAGGATTTTGTCATGATTGATCAAGGAGACATAAAATGATGGAGAATTGTCATCAGCAAGTTCAGTCATTAGGCTAAGCACAACTGCAGGTTTATCATCTTGCAAATTCACAGTCATTGGATGCTTGTGTGGCTTTTAGCTCAAGGGCATCAAGGATGGGTTTCCTAAAGACCTCACTCTTTGCAAGTTCTATCAGAGGCACAAATATTTTTAACTTCTGGACTTCTGATTCAAAACTAAAAGGGGAAAGGGACTTGTCAGGGCCTCTTACCTCTTGAGCCGATGTTTTGAGGATGATGGAATCAGCTGCTGGTCTTTTCTGTTTGCTGATCTGCTGCTCTGTAGGGAAAGCAGCTCTTTGGGTAGGATTCTCTTTGACATTACTCGTTCTTGACCTCAAGTTACATCTTTGCTGGTCTTTAGTCTGTAGGACGGCTTCTCTGTCCCACTCTTGATTGGTCCGATCCCTGAGTAATGACTCCTCATATGTAGCTAATGTCAAAAAGGTAGCATTGCCCTCATCTTCCATGCAGTGAATCTCATCCTCTTCATCAAACTATTCCTCCTCCATGACTACGTTCTGGAAAGGAGTCTTAACCTTTTGTTCTTCATTGGCCTCTTTGCCCCTTTGAATGATCTGCAATTGTTCATTTGCTCTTTTGAAGGGATTTGGATTTTTAGGAGCAAATGTATTAGGAAGCCTTGCTTTCCCAGAACTTTGCTTAACCTTCAGTTAGATATTTCAGCAGCCAATGACTATCATTTTAGTCATCTTGTCTATTTTGGGTTCTGAAGACAAAGAAGAAGAGGAAGCCTCACCTCTCTACCTCCTTCTATCAGCATGTCCTTTGAGCTTCCCTGTAGCCATGATATTTGATTCCACCTCCAAGGCTGCATCTTGCATTTCAGCCAGGGAAGCACATCTTCTCTCTCTTAATAGCAGGCAGAAATCAGAATCAAAGGCATTGGCATAGGTGAGTTTGGCAGAGGTGGGGGTAGGATTTACTTCAACTGGTATCTTGCTATCCATATGATTAAATCTTTTATTAAAGTCAGACAAAGAATCCCCATTTTCCCTTTTCAGGTTACCAAACTCAGTATGGTAGTATAGTAGATCCTTCTTATCTCGCCAATGCTTTAAAAACACATCATCTAATGCTTTAATGTTTGCTATAGACCTAGGGGTCAGCTCTCTGAACCACTTTCTAGCCTCTCCATCAAGGCTTTGGACAAATACTCTCATCCACACATCATCTTCATTGATATCTAGGTTATCAGCATAACTATAAAAAGACTCAAGGTGTTTTTTAGCTGTTACTCCCTCTGTACCAGTGAACTTAGGCATGTATTTCTGATATTCTCTCACAGGCATGGCATTCAAAGGAATACGCAGAACTAGGGGTCCATACCTAGTAGCTATGATTCTTTCCATTTTGGTGGGTGCTTGTGGGCCTGCCATGACTGGGATAGATGGAAGGGTACTGGTAGCTTGAAAGGTAGGGAGTTGAGAAATGACTGACAGGGGTAAAGGAATATGATGGACTGAAAGGGAGGTTTTCTTTGGACTGAGATCCAAAGGGGAACTTATTGAGCAAGGAGCTTTATGAATCTCTGAGAGTATTTCTTCATTAATAGCGCTAGGCTCTATATTTTCAACATGTGCATGCTCAGTTACAAGCCTTTCTGATAGAGATACATAAGCTTGTTTAGGCTTACTTGATCCTGATGCTCCTTTTCGTGATATCTTGCTTTGCTTGACAATCTTCTCAAGGTCAGGCACTGGGTCAGCTGGTGATTTCTGAGGATTTCTCTGAGTGTGTCTCACAAACTGAGCCAGAACTGTGATGTGGAGTTGCCAAGAGGTTTGGCCTCCAGTAGAGTCGCCAGATAGATGATTACAACCAAAAACGTGTCCAGACTTTGTCTATCATCAAAACTGGATCTGTGTTATTCTCCCAGGGAAGCTGAGCTTCAATCTCCTCTGCCCGGCAACGGCGCCAAGTATGTTAGGATTCCAAGAAACTCTCCTAGGTTGTAACTTAGAGATGCCTGGTAACATATAAAATCAACTATTGTTGCAGGTTTAATGGAAGGAATGATGGTTTGGTTCAAGCCAGATAACCACTTCTACTTTGTTCTTCTCCAGACATGCATGAACACCCTCAGGCTACAAGTCTTTAGACCACCAATGCTCATAGTTTTAGATATTAGGTGAATATGGAGAATACTAACCACACCAGCAGATACACAAGACCATGTGATGGCCGGCTACAACTAGTAAAGAAACCTGTAAATCTACTCTATTAATGCAAAGACAGGATGACAGCTCTCTTGCATTAAATAGAAAGAAACCCGAGCAACCTATTCAGTGATGCATTCGAGATTCTAACACGGAGATAAGATGACAGTTATCTAGTGCTAAACATCAAGAGATCCAGAACACAACATATCAAGCATAAGCTTAGAACAGAGGAAAATGGACAGTGAGTAGTTAACAGCAAAAGAAGCTTGTATTAACTGAAAATGAAGATGGGACGCTGCAAGTGACAAAACATCTACAGTCTCCAGAAGTTGAACCTTACATCAAATGCCAACCTTGATTACATCTTTCTTTTGGGTATTTATAAGTTTACAATACTATGGCACTTAGCGGTTTAAGTATGAGGGGTCATAATTGACCACCAACCACATTTAACTGCCTGATGGAGTCTCTGAACGTGTTTGCTTGATTCAGTGGGTGAATTCGATCTGCTCAGGTGTTGTGTTGTCCTTTTCTCCCTTGGCCATGCTTTCTGTTAAATATGGTTGTTGGGGGTCTAATAATGACTGATATTGGCATAGCTGGTCATCTCCTTCTTCGGGAAAACAGAATGGTCAAGGACGTGGGATGCATGGGCAAACAGACAGTCGGGATGAGAGGGAAGGATGACTATCGGATCGGGAAAATGGACCGCAGAGATGGCTCGGCGGAGGCTATTGGCCGAGGTGGGGGCGGGGTGTGTTAGGGCCGTTGGATCTTCAGCGAACAGATTGGATGATCATCGGGAAACAGAGTGGCATGGGCATTAATGGGCGAGGGCGGTTTGGTTGGGTGGTAAAGGTATTCATCGCACTGCTTTCGGGCGTTAAGTGGTAAATGCCCAGGGCCGAGCGATTCCACTCATCAATCGACACGTAGCGGCGGATGAGAGAGAAAACCGCTCTCATCGCGCGCTATCGCTCGATCAAGTTGTCGGCGCGATGAAAGCAAAGACCGTCAGATCTTGGCGGGAATGATTTGATGGTGGGGAGTGGTAGAGGAGGTCGCCTTTATCAGATGCAACGAGAGCTGTTGGATCGGTGGGGAAGATCAATGGCGGGGATGCGGCGTGGCGAGTTATGGATGCACGAAGACATATGGTGGGGTTTTATGAGGACTTTGGGGTTTTGCGCTTGGGTCTAAAGTTAAAGGGGCTACTTTGTCGGGTTTAGGAGGCAAATGGGGAAAAGGAGATGGAGGAGAATAAGCGGGGTGGAGGAAGAAGGGAGAAAGTGACCAATGGAGCCCCTTTGAAGACACCACCAAATAGACCAAGCTTTTCTCCGACATTAGAAAGTCAGCGCTGCATAGCAGGGCTAACACCCCCCACCAATCCATGCCCAAAAGTGTCCATTATAAGTAAGGAAAATTACTTAACTATACCAATGAAAATCCATACCTTTGGGGTCGGGAGGCCCACCTTCAAACATACGATCTTAACAGATGGGCGAGCGATCACATGGCTGGCTCAGGTGGTGGAGATAATGGCACATCGAGCTATCTGGTGGCTGCAAGGGGATGGTGTTTGTCGGTTGTCAGCTGAGGACCATCTAGGAGAAAAATCTTCTCCTATGCATATTACCCACAGGTAGTGGGTAACAGGGACCACTATCCTCTTGTTCTTCTTCCTTTCTATTCTTGCCCCACCTTGCCATCATGAAAACCAAAAGTAGAATGATACATAAAAGTCAAAAGAACACCATTTTGGAATATGAATATAGATGGACAACCTACAATGAAATGAGCAAGAAGAAAGAATGGGAAAGAGTAGGAGAGGGAGGAGAAAAAATACAAATAACAATGACAAAAAAATGAGGGAGTTTGGGGTTTTCACTTACCTCTTTAGCTCTTGTAGATAGAAGCCCTTCTTTACTCCTCTAAGCTCCTCCTCCTTCACTGCTCCTAGCTCCTCCTCCTTCACTGCTCCTAGCTCCTCCTCCACTCCTTCACAGGGTTGCAGGGGAGCGGCCCCCCTGTCGAATCTACTCTCGGAGCACATCAGTAGCGACCTCGAGAGAAAATTTCGGAAGCACGCTCCCTAATTTTTTTTCACTCCTTGAGTCCCTACCTATTAAGGAGCTATTGAAGATTGGAAGCATTTATTTTGAGTGGGGCAACCCTAATGTTCAAGCCCATGGCCCTAGTGTTGATATGCAGTTCATGGTAATGTTAAATTCTTAAAGTAAAAGGATGAAAATGAAAGATAAAGGGGCATTTACATCTTTTTATTTAAATTTTTAACATTACCATGAAATGACTCAAGATGTTTGAGTGTGGTTTTGACCTCATTGGATTTCATATGGAGAAATTAGAATTTTAGATCTCACTCAAAACCCAGCAGCCTTATCATTTTTTCAGGATTTCAAGATTGTGGGGGATTGCAATGTTTCCATTGGAATTTGTCATGTACTAGGGTATGGAACTTGTACTTAATCAAGAGCACCAAGCCCTCTTTGCGAGGGAGACTCCCAATAACAAAGAGCACCTACGGTACTAGGGTATGAAACTTGTATTTAATCAAGAGCACCAAGGTAGTTCGACTATGCAGGAGGAGACTCCCAATAAAGCATGAGACAATAAATTAGAAATTTCTCATGGCAAGAGGGTCAAGCAGTAGATAATAGATTTACTTGTCTTTTCTAGTTTGTAGTACTTTTTATAACTATTGACTCTTCAATATTTATTATGGTATTTTTTTTAAACAATATATGACAATTTAAGTTTTAAGTTTTAAGTTTGAAGTTGGCATTTATAACTCATTGGTAATGAATTATGAATATGATGCTTCATGAAAGTTAAAACATTTCATTTTATGTTAGATATTCTTTGTTATCGTTTGGTTACTTGATAATGGTAATGGTTACAAGTAGAAGTTACAACTTTAGTGGTCAATTATGATAAATGTTATGTATTGAATTTTGAAAGCTTGAAACTTTAAGATTGATGAATGATGAGACTCGATATGTTGTATGTTACTAACTTGTGGACGTGGTTGATGAAGATTATAGCAGTTAACTTCTAGTTGATCGATGTTATTGGTTCAATCCATGTTTTTATGTTTTTTTATATCTAATTCATCATTCTACATGCTTTTGTTGACATATATGCATCAAAATATATAAAAATATATATTATATAAAAATTTGCTATTGAACCGGGAGCTTTTGAAAATGTTGCTCCCTGCTCTCGCTTCCACTCCCACTCCCCGCTTTCGCTCCCGCTCCCAAATAACCTTGCTCCTCCAAGCTCTCCTCAAGCCTCTTTTCTCAAGCTCTCTTCTCTTGTCTTCTCCAACCTCTCCAAGTACAAGATTGAGGAGATGAAAGGGGGAAATAAAATTTATCCTCGTCTATTATTTCCCTAACTCACCTTCAATCCACCCCCAACTCAAGTTAACAGAAAAAATAAAAATAAAAAAATGAATTATGGGTCGGCCACCGCGGAACTACTCGTCGGGCCTCAAATCCACTCGGGATCCTCCTGAATTTGTGCCCGATCCATCGCGGATCCGAGTGGTTTGGAAATCTGGAACCACAAATCAGTTCGGCGTGGTTTCGAATTTCCAGGAACCGTCTTATTCCACCCGATATGTGGTTTTGAAACTCTAGGAACTGTCTTATTCTGCCCGATCCACCGTTCAGGATTTCCAAACCACGGTTTCGCCGACAGATCCCACACAGATCCTATAGTACATAGTTCCAGGTTTGGAACCTTGGGTGGGGGGATGATTCATGCAACATTGCATGTGAGTGTGAACAAGAGTCTAAAGGTGCCCAATAAATTCACAATAAGGAAATGACTAAGAAAAAATATGTTTTTAATAATGAGTTGCCTCAACATGTGGGCCAAAATGGAAGTGCTACCCTCAAGTTGTGTACCACATGAAACATTGAGTTGCATTCCCTAGTTATTTTATTTTTTATTTTATTTTTGTTATAATTTAGAGAGTGGGGTCTCAATTAAGGTTTACAACCCATGAATAAAACAATAGGCCAATAATGTGCATTGAACCTAAGATTTGGGTTTGATTAATAGAAATGAAAATATCACAAATCACTTTGGCCTTTTGACAAATTAAAAAGGTGAAATAATAAGATATGCCAAATGAGAGGTTAGTTATGAAGAAAAAGATACATGGAAATAGATGAAGTGGCTCATGCACCTTATAAAAATGGAAACATGATCAAATATATGTGTGATGTGGATTACATCTGGGTAAAAGTATAATGTGATGAAGTAAAGCATGCTAAATAGGCAAACGAATGGAATGGTAATGACATGTGAAGGTCATCTAGGAAAACCATTAGGAAAGTACCCCACCATGTTAGTAGACACAAAAACTAAGAACAAGACTTGAACCCATCATGCAATGACCAAATGAGAGTAGTGACTAGATCAACATAAACAAAAAGGGAAACAATATGAGATGTCTCCAACAATGATTAACAGTGGAAAAGCACCTGCAACAAGATGAAGGTGCATGATATGCCATTGAAGCAAACTCTACCAATGGTAAAAATAGCACTACTACCCACCAAACATGGGTAATGCATAGGAGAAGATATTTCTCTTCATTTAATATCCAACCTATGATGGTCAGTAGAAACAATTATGCCAGATTTCTCCACCTATTGCTTCGATAAGTGTTGTCACCCATCTAGCATGTTGAAGTTTCTAAGTTTACTTAGTTTAGAAACCCTTCAAGCACTTTTTCTGATTTATTCCTACCTAGTTGTTATTTTTCTTTATCAAGTTATTCACAAAGTAAATACTGAAAATAAACAACAGTGCATGCTCAACATATTACAGATCAACAACTAAAAGAAACAAGAACAAACACACCACATGACACCATTATTTTTGGACCAATGTCACCAGAAAAACCCAATGCGGGAAAACCAGTTCAGCTATCTGAGGGTTTTCTTATTAAGCAATATCAGAGTACAATCTGGGTGCCGAAACTGGCCTACCCAATAAAGAATTTCCTTAGCAGCTATACCTCACAGTTTGAAAGAAATCTCCTAGCTCAAACCCCGAAAAATCCTTTCGGAAGCTCCTCAGCACAAAACTGCTGTGCAACCTCAGTGTTTTCCCAATTTGGACTACATCAGCTCCTCTCTATCTCATGCTGGCCCTGCGTCAGCTTTCTGGGCCTTTGCGTCAAGCATGCTGGCCTCTCTGGTGCTTTGCGCAACACTTGGTTGTCTCTGTGTGGCCTTGCTTGAGCTCTTGCTGGCTCTGCGTCACTCTCCCTGGCTGTTGCGCTGCTCTACCGACACAATCTCTGCCTTCTCTGTTTCTCTGTATTCAATGCCCCTCAGCTGCTCTCCCGATCACTGATTCTATCTCTCTTAGCAAACCCTGCTCTAGAGAATAGAATGACTGATCATCTAGTGTATTCTCCAAGTGACCCTCAAGCCTCCTCTTATACTTTTCTCGTTGACATATCAACGACCGAGATTAAGTCCCTAATCGACGGCTAAGATTAGATCTGGCTTGATCCATGTCTTTTGGACCATTCTAACACAAATTCATATTAATACACATTAAAAATATTAATTATTTTAATATCTCTTGATCTGTTTAGAATCTGCCCAAACTCTTTTTGGGTATTGGAGATCTCATGTGCCCTAATCTCTCCACCAAATTTCGTGGCTAGAGCACATTCGATGCTACCCCAAATCAACACTCCCTCTTAGCGAGGTCTGTGCTCTAGCAATACTCCTCACTGAGTATTACTCTAATCATCCGACATCGGTACCTATGTTGATGCTAGGTTTTCCTGCCCAACATCCTCTGCACTGCTGCATCCTGTACTGCTGTGCATGGTTCTGCCACTGCCACCACTGCATCTGTACGACAACTCCCTTTGCATTCATGCTTTTGCTGGTCCTTTCTCCCAAAACTACACCTCCTCTCATCATGTTGCATCGTGCTTCCCACTGCTGCACTGCAACTCAGTTACTGAGAAGTAACTGATCTCCCAATCTGAACTTCCTGTTGGGCTAGAGACACCCACTGATGCTGAAGCTCCCTCTGGCGCTGACAAGTGCTCCCTCTCTGACCTCTACGTTGCTGCAACAACTCCTTGCATCTTGCACCATTGCACACCTCCCTGTGCCATCCTGCACTGGTCCAACACTCTTATGCCTCTCGCACTGCTGCAGCCTGCTAGCCTCGCACTGTCTTGGGACTCCTGCACTGTAGCTCTCTCTGTGCTCCATCCGCATCCATCTCCACCTGACTCAGCTAGTCCTGCCACTGCTCTTCGAGGCCCCCGTAGCAAGGTCTAATCGAAGAGGCTGGGTACCTCGAGGATCTTGCCCCTCATCGCTTGTAGTCCGCCTGACTATAGCTCGATATCTCCCCACTTACGCTCAAGTGGTGTGTGTGCACTCATGGCACAGTCATAGTCTGTCAAAACTTCCTATTCTGCCCGTGTTGGCACTGCCTTAGCCTCGGAAAACTCTCCCTTACTCTTCTTCCTTGGACACTGGGTCGCATAATGACCCAACTCCCCACAGTGGAAGCACTTGATCTTGGAGAGATCCTTCTTCTTCCGCTTTTCCTGCTTTCCCTCAGATGCTAGGGCCACATCTTCCTCCTCTTGCTTGACTTTGATCCCCTTGCTTCTACTACCCGTCTTCGACTGTCGTCTGATCTCTTCTTGGCGAAGAGCTGCCCACATCTCGTTCCAAGGTGGGAGAGTCCCTCTCCCCAGTCTACTCTGGACAAATACCTCCCAATATTTTGAGACAGCGTTCAGGGTTGTCCTCACCATCAGCTCTTGATCCGTTGTCGCCTTTGTAGTAGTCAACTAATCTGAGATCTCATTCAGCCCTCCGAGGAAGGTGTCAATCGGTTCTCCCTTCTTCATCTAATACGACCTCAACTGATTCTCAAGCAGCATTCTTCTCTGCACAGAAGTATGCTGTTACAACTTCTTGAGAGCCTCCAACATCACAAATGCCGTTTCCTTCTCAGCTATGTGTGGTACTACATGATCCTTGACCTTGTCAAGGATGATGCTCTTGGCCCTTGCCATTGCCTCCTCGTACTTGTCATTATCATTGGGGTCGATTGGGATAGCTATTACCTTCAAGGCGAAGTTCTTGACATGATTCCTGTCAAGTACGGATAAGATTTTGGCCTTCTAGACTGCGAAGTTCGACGCTTCATCTAGTCTATCTTGGTCTCTTACTCCATGTAGTGCCATGATGCTCCTCTGCTTCCCTCCTGGAAGTTCTTTGTCCAACTCCTTTGAGTCTCTACTTTCCGTGTAGAAGTTCTTTTCTGGACTCCCTCTGAGTCCTGATTTCCCTCCTGGAAATCCTTCTGCCACTATCAAGATGCCCCCTACTCTGATCGTCTTGTGCAACCGCACCACTAATCCGGGTTCTTCGGCTAAAAACCCTTGGTAGCAACTCCTTTGGCCTTTCTCTGTCAGGTACTGTTCTGACTATAGTACCTCACCAACTCCACTCTGCAATATTCTCACAACCTTCTAAACCCCAACACCCTAAAGGTGAGAGCTCCTATGCTCTGCACAATCCCGACCCTAGCAACCTGGCCTCCTTAGCCAACTGCATTAGCCTTCCCAGCTATTGCGTGGCTCTACGTGAGGCTCCCTTTGCCTCCTTAGTTTCTACGCTGCCTCTTCTTGGCTCACCCTTAATGACGCAGGCACTACGTCACCCTTCCCTTATTGCTGCTCTGCTAGAAACAACTTATGTCACCTTGGGGCAGTTGTTTTCTACTGCTATTGCTCCGCTCGGTTGATGTCCTTTAGTCCTCCTGTGATCTGCAATCACACTCTGATACCATGTTGAAGTTTCTAAGTTTACTTAGTTTAGAAACCCTTCATGCACTTTTTCTGATTTATTCCAACCTACTTGTTATTTTTCTTTAATAAGTTATCTACAAAGTAAATACTGGAAATAAACACCAGTGCATCCTCAACATATTACAGATCAACAACTAAAAGAAACAAGAACAAACACACCACATGACACCATTATTTTTGGACCAATGTCCCTGGAAAAACCCAATGTAGAAAAATCGGTGCAGCTATTTGAGGGTTTTCTTATTAAGCAATATTAGAGTACAATCTAGGTGCCGAAACTAGCCTACCCAATAGAAAATTTCCTTAGCAGCTATACCTCACAGTTTGAGAGAAGTCTCCTGGCTGAAACCCCGGAAAATCCTTCCGGCAGCTCCTCAGCACAAAACTGCTCTGCAACCCCAACGTCTGCCCAATCTATACTGCGTCAGGCCCTCTCTTTCTCACGCTGGTCCTACGTCAATCCCAAGAGGCCCTGCGTTAGCTTTCTAGGCCTCTGCGTCAGACACACTGGCCTCTTTGGTGCTCTGTGCAACACTTCACTGCCTCTGCATGGCCCTGCGTGTGCCCTTGCTGGCACTGCGTCACTCTCCCTGGCTGTTGCGCTGCTCTCCCGGCACAATCTCTGCCTTCTCTGTTTCTTTGTATTCAATGCCCCTTAGCTGCTCTCCCGATCATTGATTCTATCTCTCTTAGCAAACCCCACTCTAGAGAATAGAATGACTGATTATCTGAGGTATTCTTCAAGTGACCCTCAAGCCTCCTCTTATACTTTTCTCATTGACATATCAACGACCAAGATTAAGTTCCTAATCAATGGCTAAGATTAGATCTGGTTTGATCCATGTCTTTTGGATCATTCTAACACAAGTTCATATTAATACACATTAATATTTTATTTTCTCAAAGTTTAGACTTAGGGACTCCATTAAAAATATTAATTATTTTAATATCTTCTGATTTGTTTAGAATTTGCCCAAACCCTTTCTGGCTATTGGAGATCTCATGTACCCTAACCTCTTCACCAAATTTCATGGCTAGAGCACATCCGATGCTACCCCAGATCAACATAGCATGCTTCTTGAAGGAAGGTGGGTAATCTATCAAGAGTTACTCTAACCATTCTAACAATCATGTGCTTTCATTTAATGTTATGTGCATATCAACACGGATCATGGGGAAACTAGATGATTGACTGGTCTCAATTAGATCCTAGTTTCTACACTTCACTTGCGAGGATAGTCTTTGACTTTAGTCCAATGGGACCTTCTCTGAGGCCTTAGGGTTTAGGAAGGGCACTATTAGGGAGGCACTAATCGATATAGCTTGTCCATGGTAATCCATACTCACCACTTTCAATCTCTTCCTATTATCCATCTTCATTCTTTGGGTTGATAGTGATTGGTCAGTAGGATCGCCACCCTATATCCACATCCTTGAGTTAGGGCCCAAAAACGTGGCCCCGAAGGTTGATGTAGCTAAAGGAATGATAAAAGCATATAAAGCCATAATGAAACAAAATATAAAATGCAAAATAAGGTTGGGACATATTTAGCACATAGGTGCATGGGAAAATTTCTAGCATGAGCTCTAGCCTCTACCCCCTTCATTAGCCATCACTTGATTCCTCAAACCAAGGTTACTTGGGAGTAGGAGTGGAAGCGAGTGTGGGAGCGACATTTTCATAAGCTCCTGGTTTGGGAGCGATTAGGGGAGCAGTTTTTTATATAATAGATATATCTATATATTTTTTTTATATTTTGATGCATATATGTCAACAAAATCATGTAGAATGATGAATTAGATATAAAAAGCATAAAAACATAGATTGAACCATATAACATCAATCATCTAGAAGTTATAATTTTCATCAACCACGTCCACAAGTTAGTAACATACAACATATTGAGTCTCATGGTTCATCAATCTTAAAGTTTCGAGCTTTCAAAATTCAATATATAACATTTATCATCATTGATCATTAAAGTTGTACTTGTAAGATAAGTGTAACCATTACAATAAAGAATATCTATCATGAAATGAAATGAAATGAAACAACTTTCAACTTTCACGAAGCATCATATTCATAATTCATTACCAATGAGTTATAATGGCCAACTTCAAACTTTAAACTTAAATTGTCATATATTGTTTACAAAAAATATCATTATAAATATGAAAGAGTCAACAGTTATAAAAACTACTAGAAACTAGAAAAGACAAGAAAAATTATTATCTATAGCTTCCTCTTGCCGCCATGAGAAATGTCTAATTTCTGAATAGATGACCGTGGTATTGGGGGTCTTCTACGAGTCTCCTCTTGCATAGTCACATGACCGGAATGAGAAGGCACATGCCCTCCACGAGGGGATGTAGATGGAGGTAGCGGAAACAAAGGAAAATATGTTGAAACACGAGCACTAGCACTGCCACTGGATGGTGGGGGTGGCATGATTGTTGTTGCCTCATCATCATCTCTCAAAAGTTCTGCTTCCAATTCCTCAAGATGTATAGTGCCATCCTCCAAATTATCGTTCTTTGGGTGGTTGTCCCAAATTTTATATCTTGGATTCTCATAAGCCCAGTCATGATAATGACTCAACAATCTCAAGTTGTAGTACACATAAACCAAACTTTCTTCCTGGTTTTCATTGAGCCTGTTTCTTCTCACATTATGTATGAAGTTGTAGGTACTCCAACACCTCTCTACAAAAGAAGTATTTACAACTTGTGAGAGAACTTTTTTTGCCAATTTTGGCAAAAGTCCCATGCTGCCATATGCTTCCCACCATGTGAGAGCATCAAATATGTCTCTATCTTCCATTGCATGCAAAGAACCAAAAAATCCAGTGCAACTAAAGTATATGCCTAATTCAAGAAGCAGATTAGCACACTCCTCCTTGTCAGGTACCAACTTGTCTAATGCTTCCATATATCCTTTAGATACCTCTAGATCTGTATGGGGTTTGATCCTAACCCCACCCTTAGGTGTAGGTTGACCCAACCAAGATGGAGAGTAGTATTTTGGCATAAGGATATATGCCAAGGCATTTGTGGAAGATTAAGTTTATTCCACTGTGTACACACACAATTGTGAATCAGTGTATACAAGTTGGGATCATCTTCCTGAACAATATCTTTTATTTGCCCCAAGATGGTATCCATCTGCTCATACACCTCCCCAATCACTGGTTTATCTGTATCTGCAAAATGAATCATGCTATAAATGGGCTTGGTGAATTGCAATACTTGCCTCACATGTGCCCAAAATAGACCATCAAGAGCAGTCTCATCCACCTGTTCAAAACCTTGCTTGTCAGCTACATTTGTAGCCCTGTCCTTTAAAACCTACCATAGTGGACCTAATACCATGTTAGCCATTGACTCTCTTACCTTGGAAAAGCGCCTGAAGGTGAGGTAATAGCTACAAATCTAGTCTTCACAATCTTCAACAACTCCAATCTTGAGTGATTGCAGAAAAGCCCATGGGTATTGCTATGATTTGTAAAAAAACTTATCATTTGTTTGCCTATCTTGTACAAATCACCAATCCATTTATATTGTTGGTTTTTGTTCTTAATAATATCATGCATCAAAAGCTTCATTGTGTGAACCAAACACCCAGACCAAAATATGTTGGGCTATTTATCCTCAATAATTGCTCCCACTGCCTTACAATTAGCAACATTATCAGTGATGACTTGGATGACATTGTATGGTCCAATACATTCAATTATTTCAAGTAATGGTTCTGCAATGTTGATGTCAGTCTTGAACTTCTCTGAGTAATCATATGCTGAAAGGAGGATGGCATCACTAATAGACACAATAAGAACACTTATCAATGGCTTGCCTTTTACATTTGTCCATCCATCAGATACAATTGACACTCCATGCTTAGTGCAAGAATTTGTCATTCTACTCAAGGAATGTGATATTTTTTCATTTTCATGATCAAGTCCAACGGTTCTAGCCTTGTCATACCTAGGGCTCTTGTATCCTTTGGGGGCATCATTTATGGCAGAAACCATTTCATGCCAATAAGGTGAGTGAAGAACATTGAATGGTATCCCACATGCATAGAGAAACTAGTAAATTTTTTAATCCACATCATTCCTACACTCTTCATCAAGGAAATCTGATATGGTTCTACGCCTTGAAGAGATGTTTTTTCCTGTGCCTCCATATGCACTGCCATGGGAGGATGCTGAAGGGGTTCTTTGTGCATGTGATTGTGAGCTATGTTCAAAGAAACCGTTTGATTTTTTAGATTTGTATTGGGCTTCTTCCTCTTCTCTTGTGTATTTGTTTCTATCTATTGCTGACACACTTACACAAGCTTTGATTCCTATTGGTTTATCTCCATCCCATGGCCTCTTCCCACAGAGGTGCCTTCTGGCACGGATGTATGAACTTGTGTAAGTTTTGTTGCAAAGGTTGCATGTAAATTTAGTGGTTCCACCCCCTTTCCCTGCTTTAGGCCTAGAGACATATTTTCACAATGGGGTTTGGTCTTGTTTAGTTTTTTGGGCCTTATCATGTCCACTCTCTTCCTCCTCACCAAGGTACTCCTCTCGAGGGTTTTCATCAAATCCACTATAACCCACTTCTCAATCCTCTTCTTCATCATGATCAACTCTCCTTCTACTCTCCAACACTATAATAACCAAAAAAGCAACCAACAAGAAGAAGATCCCAAGCCATATAGCCATGATGTTTGAAGTTTTGAGTCTATAAAAAATGGAGGAATGGGAATGGGAAATAGATATTTTTATTTATTTATTTAGCAATGAACATAAAAAAAAACAAAAATTCTAGATTAGAGTGTAGATCCTACCTCTTTGGCCTTCAATCCCAACCTCCAATCTCCCTTGCAAGCTCCTCAATCTCCTCCAAGCTCCTCTCACTTGCTCTCTCCAAGATCCTCTCTCTTGCTCTCTCCAAGCCCCAAACTCTCTCTTACTCTCTCCAAGCCCCAAACTCTCTCTTACTCTCTCCAACTTAGACAAATGGGTGAATAATGGGAGGGGAGAGGGTCTTTTTAACCTTTTCACCCTCCCCTTCTGTCCCTTTCCTCTGTCTCTCCATCCGTCGGCCATCGCCTCCCTCTCTCGGTCGGGTGACCTTTTTCGGTGGTGACGGGAGTGCTTTTTTAAGAGGGGGAGCGATTGCTCCCGACCGCTCCCCTAATTGCTCCCTCAAAACTAGTGAGCGAATTTTTTTTAAAGGGTGCGGGCTCCCGAAATTTCTCCCCCTTCAGGAGCGATTTTGGGAGTGTGCTCCCTACTAGCTCCCTAGAGGAGCGTGAATTGGGAGCGGATTCATGGGGGAGGGGGCACTCCCCCGCAACCTTGCCTCAATCATTCAATGCTTCATCTAGATAAAGAAACTCTTGAATGTCCCAACTCATTAAGTGAGAAACTACTACAACTTGAATGGGTATTGGGAAAACATAAAGCAAGCTTGGTCTCCTAAGTTATGTGAAATTTTTATCTATTGCAGCAATGGGAAATTATTCTTCTAACTAAAAATTTAATTATGCAGTTTATTTGCTACGGCAAACAACGAATAAAATCACAACTGCAATTTTCACGATAAAAATACTGCAGAAAATAAAATACTAGAAACTGAGCAATTCTAGCACACACACAAGAATTTTGACATAGTTATTATTGGACAATTGTCCCCAAAAAAATCCAAAGCGAGAAAATAGCAGATGAGGGTTTTATTATTATTCTTTAGCAGCAATTTTGAGTACAATAATTTACATGCCCAACCAACGATCTAATATGAGGAAAATATTGGCAAAATCTAGTAAGGAATTCTCTCTCACCCCACAACTATTTTCTGCCTCCGAATTTACCTCCCCAGTTTCTACACAAAGCTCCTGCATCACCCGCTGCGTAGAGCTTATGCTGGCCCTATGAGAATTTCGGCCTTACTTCCTTTGCCTCTTCTAGGGATTGGAAACCTTCCTCTCAGAATGTTGTTTCCCTCATCTTCCACCTGCTACTCACCCTCTAGCTCTATCTTCTTTGCTAAGCTACCGTTATTGAGAAAATTGAACTGTTTGGGCAACTGAGTATCTGCATTGGTGTATTCTCTATCACCACATCGACCTCCTCTTATAATCCACAATTGGATCACCAACGACCAAGAATAAAACTTAATAAATGGATAGGATCTTCTTTGGATCAATATGTGTGAGTTTCTAGATGATTCTCACCTTATCTCAATTAATATTGATCAATTAACGATATTCCCTAAGTTTAGGCTTAGGAAAAATTTAAAAAATGGTTAATAATCTAATTGAGACACTTCTAGGCGGATTTCCAGAAACAATTTCTGGGTTTTGGAGATCTCATGTATTCTAGCCTCTCAACCAAATTTTGTTGCTATAACACATCCGATGCTACAAAAACCAACACTCCCTCTGAGTGAAGAAAGTGTTTTAATGATGCACACCCTGTTTCTGCATCATCTCTCATCATGCTGCTGCCCATCAACCACTATGCAACTCTGATATACGCTGCTACTTACCCTGCTGTACTTCCATCAACACTGCATCTGCACTTGCAACTCCCTCTCATTTGTTATTGCTGCAACTGAGAATCATCCAAGGTAATCTGCCTCTACTACTTAAACGGGTTCTCCAGCATACCCATATGTTCTCTGAAATAGATGAACTTAGCTCTTCCTAGAGCTTTCGTGAGTATATCTGCAACCTGCACTTTTGTGGGAACATACTGTAGTTGGACTGCTCCATGTTGTACACAATCTCTGATGAAATGACATCGAATATCTATGTGTTTCGACCTGTAATGAACCACTAGATTCTCAAAGAGCTTTATGCAACTCTGATTATCATAGTAGACATTGGTCGCCTCCATCCTCTTCCTGATCAAGGTCACTAGCAGCTTCCAAAGCCATATAGCTTCACATGTAGCTATGCTTGCTGACATATACACTGCTTCTACAGAGCTCAGTGCTATTGACTTCTGCTTCTTGCTATACCAAGTAACCATTCCTGATCCAACACTGAAGCAGTACCTAGAGGTGCTTTTCTTGTCCACTGAAGTGCTTGCCCAATCTGCATCTGTGAATCCACATAATCTAACATCATCTCCTCAGGTATATCTTAACCCATACTCAACTGCGCCACACACATACCTCAGAATTTGCCTCGTTGCTGCCCAATGTACCCTCTTCGACTCTACCATAGTTGCGGGGGAGCGCCCCCCCCCTTCGAACCCGCTCCCGAATTGTGCTCCGGGCGGGAGCGCCTCGGGAGCGCACTCCCGAAATCGCTCCTGGACGGGAGCGATTTTCGGGAGCGCGCTCCCTTAAAAAAAATTGTGCTCCCTACCATTTTCGGGAGCGCATCGGGGAGTGGTCGCTTTGTCGCTCCCGGAGCGATTTTTTAAGCCCAGGAGCGATCAGGGAGTGATCGCTCCCGATCGCTCCCGGGCATTAAAAGATCGCTCCGGGAGTGATTCGCGCGGTGCCTGGAGCGGTTAGGCGGAAAAAAATTCCGCGAACGTAAAAAAAATAAATTTAAAAAAAAAATTGTTTTAAAAGCCCAAAGGGCATAAAAAAATTTCATTATCAAAGCATTGAGCAAGAGCTTGGCAAAGAGCAAGAACAAAGGAGCAAGGAGCAAGTGCTAAGGAGCGAGGAGCAAGTGCTAAGGAGCGAGGAGCGAAGAGCAAGCTTGCAGAGGTAAGTAACTTAGTAATTTAGTTAGTCTAGTTAGTTTAATTTAGTTAGGTAGTAATTTAGTTAATTTAATTTAGTTTATTGAGTTTAAAAATTATGAATTTGAATTAAATTAATAAATCCCAATAAATTAAATTAATTTGTAGATTCTTGAATCAAAACCCTACAAACATCAAACACCATGGACCTGGCTATATTTCTGGGCATTTTCCTCTTCCTGGTCCCTTTTATGGTTATTATGGTGCTGGAGAGTAGGAAACGGAGGGGCAAAACTGAAGAGGGGGATGAAGAAGCTAGAGAAAGTCGAATTGGTGAAAACCCCGGTGAGGAGGAGCTGGAGGAGGGTGAACATGACCCTCAAAAAACTAAACAAGACCAAACCCCATTGTGGAAATACGTTAACAGGGCTGAAACAAGGAGAGGGGGTGGAACCACTAAATTTCATTGCCCCCATTGCAACACTGATTACACAGGTTCATACACCCGTGCTAGAAGACAGCTCTGCGGGAAAAGGCCATGGGATGGAGACAAACAAATAGGAATCAAAACTTGTACAACGGTGTCAGCAGCGGATAGAGCCAAATACATAAGGGAAGAGGAGGAAGCCCAATACAAATCAAAAAAATCA
>APFE030307086.1:88774-117626 GCA_000404065.3 Pinus taeda
CATTCTTCTGCCATACTTCTAGTCCTAGGAAATAATGCATCAACCCCAAATCCTTCATGTCAAACTCTACTGCGAGGTTCCTCTTGTAGTCCTCTATGAGCCCTAATGATCCTATCAAAAAGAGATCATCCACATACAAAAATAGAATGAGTGGCTCACCCTCTACCATCAAATAGTAAAGGTTGGGGTCTGTCACTCTTAATGAATCCCATCTGCTGCAAGTAGCTACCAATCCTACCATACCATGCCCTGGGAGCCTGCTTGAGTCCATATAGATCTTTCTTTAGTTTGCACACATGAGTGTGCTCCTGATGTGTCTCGAAGCCCTCTGGTTGTTCTATGTACACATCTTCCTCTTGACGTCCATCTGGTGAATCTGCCATCCCATTTGAGTTGCTAGGGATATAACTGACCAGATAGAAGTGTATCTGGAAACTGGGGCGAAGGTCTCTTCATAATTTATCCCTTCTTTCTGTGCATACCCCTTTGCCACAAACCTAGCCTTATATTTCTCCACACTGTCGTTTGTAGTATATTTGATCTTATAGATCCATCTAAAACCTACAATTGATTTTCCTTTCGGCCTTGGCACTACCTCCCAAACATCATTCGTCATGATAAAGCTATAATCTTTTGTTGGAAAACACTGAGAGGAGATGGTGAATCAATATTCCTTAGCAATTAGCACTTTTAAATCTTTTCAGAGCATTAGTTAATCTTCAATTATTATCGCAGTAAGAACAGTAAATAAAAGAACATAGGAGGCACAAAAATTTCAGGTGGAAAACCCCCTTTGGGTCAAAAACCACCGAATGCTTTTCTAATAATTCTTTGATCTTCAACTCCAATTGAAAATAAAGTTCCAACTTGCTAGAATCTAGAAAAGCATTCTTCTCTAGCTCCCACTGGATGGACGCTCCAATGCCTGAGATTCTTCATTAGTCAACTGAACAAATGCCCCAACATCCAATGAGCAACAACTCACCCTAGCACCACCCTGCCACCCTAAAGTTTTCACAAGCTTGAACTTGTAGGTGACTTCATGCACCAACCTAGCACCACCCTACCACCCTATAGAAGAATAAAAGAAGAATGGACTCCTGTACCAGAGAAAATGGTCCACTTTACAATGATATAAAATTATGTAGAAGAAGAAGACACCCTAGGCCATAACCCCAACTATGACACAACCACCTAATGGTAATCCTAGACCTCCCGACATTGCCTCTTAAACTCTTGGCAGGTAGACACTTGTACAACTTTTATAGTGATGCTTTTACAATGACTATGTACAATGATACTTTTACAATGATTGTATGCAGTGCTTCCCACTTGAAGACTTCATGTGGTGAACTTCTTACTGTTGTTCTGCACCTTGATTGCTGCTCTTGTCATGCTACCCTTTCTAACTCTTCAGAACATTAGATTATGTATTGAGTCTTCTCTTGATTAATATATAATACCTGCAAAAAAGTCTTCAAAGAAATACCCATGACATGATAATAGCAAAACTTACCTCATCCTGCAGAACATATGTCAGTGCCAAACAAAAACAACAAATTAGAATACAAAGAAACTAATGAAATTAAGAGATGAACATGCATATACAAAAGATACTTAGTTGTAGCTTACCTCTGTTGCATCATTTTGCAGCACCTTGCTCTTTGTTGCCGGAAGTCTGATCCTTTGCAACCCCTTGACAACACTTGATCTAGTTTTTCTTGCCTTCCAGAAGCACGATATTTAATATGATGTATCTCTGTGATTTCAAATCCCCAGCATGTGATCTTCGATTCTGTAGAAGCCCTCTGAGTCTTCTTTCCAATGCCACAGGTTTGACCTGATTTGGACTCTTCAAAGCAAAGTTATGCCCAATCTCTCACAATGACCTAATTATGGACTAGTTCAGTAGAGCGAACTTCTACAACGTCCCACATGTCACTGTTTCCTCATTCGGCTTGAAATTGATACACAGAAAACTTCAGTTCATGCACTGTCTGCCACTTCTTACAGAATTCCAATCCTCTTCTCTGAGAGAGAGCTATGACGATTTTCCCAAGGTCGCTTCTTTGAGATGAAATTCGACAGCCTGCAAAAACCCTAACTTCCATAGATCATATATCCGAAAATATAGCGAACCAAGATCTAAAATTCGGTCACAACATTCATCAGGATTGCGAATCAAATGGATTTTAATTTCAGAATCTAAGACTTCGCAGAAATGAAGTTATAGCGAAAATGCCACGATCGCTACTTTTGGAGGATATGTGAGATTTCTTTTTATAGAGTTGAGAGGGGCTTCTATAAAGAATGTTGGAGGGATTTTAGGAGCTTAAAAAATTATTAATTATTGACTATTCAATGACCAAAACCAATTATGAGTGCCATGCCACAACCCCATAGGGTTTTAGCCCACTAACTAGGGTTACTAACTTCAAACATGAATATCTCTCAAACCGTGAAGAATTACTTGGTGTGCCATATATCAACAGAAGCATCTCAAAGAGTAGAATCCATCTAGAAGATCCTTGACTCAAAATAGAGTAAGTTGTCAAGTCAAAGTTCCTTGCAAGATCAGGGTAGCCCCTGGTGCTGCTTGTGTTGACATCAATGACAACCTCAGATCATCTTTAGATCAACAATCTCCCCCTTTGGCATTGATGGCAACACAAGTACTCCCCCTGCGATAAAGCCACCTCTTCCTACTGCCTTCTCTCCCACTTTGACATCAATGGCAAAGGGTAACTCCCCTTGACACACAACCATCTTGCGGACTAGTACACACTTCCACTCCTCCTTTATGTTCTGAATAAGGAAAATCTAATGAGAACTTGGGAGAATCCCAAGCTTCTGGTGAAGACATTCAAATGCTAGACGAGGTAAAGGTTTAGTGAAGAAATCAGCGATTTGTTCTTTTGTACCAACATATTTAAGTTTGATATTCTTTTTGGAATGTGTTTTGTTTTTGAATGCATGATAGGATTCTTGGAGATGCTAATGGCACTGGTGTTATCACAGAAGATGGGAATAGGCTCACTGAATTGTACTTGAAGATCTTGCAAAGTTTGTTTCATCCAAAGCACTTGAGTACAACAAGCTGCCGCTGCAACGTATTCTGCTTCCGCTGTAGATAATGATATTGAGGTTTTCTTTTTGCTCAACCATGATACGAGACAACCACCTAGATAGAATACTGCTCCACTAGTACTCTTACAATCATCAACGCTTCTTGCCCAGTCTGCATCTGTAAAGGCTTGAATAATGAGATTTTTTCCCTTGGGATACCACAAGCCATATTTTGTTGTGCTCTTTAGATATCGAAGAATTCTTTTGACGACAATAATATGTGATTCTTTTGGTGCTGCTTGGAATCTTGCTACTTGTCCCACTGCTTGCATAACATCTAGTCGGGAGGCTGTTACATATAGAAGACTACCAATCATAGATCTGTACAACCTCTGATCCACATCCTTAGATGATTTGTCTATGCTCAATTGCAACCTGTTACAATTGGAGTAAGAACGGGTTTGCAATCTTCCATTTTGAATTTCTTGAGCATTTCCTTGATGTACTTGGCTTGACATATAAATATTCCTTTCTCTTGCTGAGATATTTGAAGCCATAAGAAGTATGTCAACTCACCAAGTAAAGACATCTCGAACTCAGTTTGCATCTTTGTAGCAAAGTTCTTACTTAGTTGATCATCATTGCTACCAAAGATTATATCATCCACATATACCTCAACGATTGTTAAATTATCTTTATCTATTTGTACGTAAAAATTGCTATCAACAGTACCTTTCTTGAACCCTAATTGACGTAGATATCCATCAAGACGAGCATACCATGCTCTAGGAGCCTACTTGAGACCATACAAAGCCTTCTTTAACGTGCAAATATAGTCTTTTTTTTTCTTTTTTTTCTCTGATAGTAGAAAACCTTCAGGTTGTTCGATGTAAACTTCTTCTTCTAATTCTCCATTCAGAAATGCTGACTTAACATCCATTTGGTAGACTTTTATTTTTCTTGAACATGCATAGGCGATAAACATTCAGATGGCTTCCAATTTGGCAATTGGTGCAAATGTTTCGTCGAAATCAATTCCTTCCACTTGTGCATAGCCTTTGCAAACCAATCTTGCTTTGTTTCTGGTAACCTGTCCATCTTCATTCAATTTGTTCCTGAAGACCCATTTAGTCCCAATGACATTTTTATCTTTTGGTCGTGGAACTAATTCCTAGGTGTTATTCTTCTCGATTTGATCCAATTCTTCATTCATAGCTGCTACCCAATGTTTATTCTGGTTGGATTCCTCAGAACTACTAGGCTCAAAGGTTGCTAGAAAAGCAATGTGAGCTTGTTGTGATGAACGAAGCTGTCGACCTTTTCTCGTTCCAATTCCTTCATTTATGTCACCAATGATTTGATTTGATGGATGGTTCTTTTGAATCAGTTCTTTTGTTCTCTTTGGAGGAGCTTCTTGTTGTTGTTCCTATATATCTTGTTGATCATTATTTACTTCTTCTTGGTTGACAATTGCTTATTCTAGAATTTTCTCTGTACCTTTTTCAGCCTCTGTCTCAAGTTTTAAAAATTCTAGATCCTCATCATTATTCATTAGAACACTATCTTCGTCAAATGTAACACTTATGCTCTCCACTATCTATTTTCGTCTTAGATTATAGCATTTATAGGTCTTTCTTTTGCGTGAGTAACCAACAAAGATACCTTCATCAACACGCGATTCAAACTTACCCAACTTTTGATCTTCTCTTTTGATGTAACATTTTCTTCCGAAGATTCTGAAATATTTTACATTAGCCGGTTTTCCTTTCCATAATTCATATGGGGTCTTATTGCAATTATTTCTGAGAAGACTTCTATTGATAATGAAGACTGTCATATCAATTGCTTGATCCCAGAATTTTTCATTCAATATTGAGTCCTTCAGCATTGTTCTACCCATTTCTTGTACAATTTTGTTCTTTCTTTCAGCAACTCCATTTTGCTAAGGTGTTCGTGCTGTTGAAAATTGTCTTTTTAAGTTTTTATTCCATTTTTGTCACAGTATTGCTAAAATAATTTGGAAGTGAATTCTCCGCCATTATCTGATCTTAGACACTATTTTTAAATCAGTTTCATTTTTGACCAACTCTTTGTAGATCTTAAAGCACTCAAATGCTTAAGATTTTTTCTTTAGGAAACTAACGGCTGTCATCTTGGTATAGTCATCTATCATTAACATGAAATATAATTCTCCATCTAAGCCTTTTGTTCCCATAGGACCACACAGATCAGTATGTATCAATTCCAATGGATGTGATGCAAAGTGTTCTTTTGTTTTAAATCCAAATTTTGTCTGCTTGTCGTGTCGACAGGCCTCACATAGTGTGTTGGAAGGTTTTGAGATTTTTGACATTTCTCGTACTGCTTCCTTTTTTCTTATCCTGACAAGATTGTCAAAGTTTATGTAACCCATTCGTTTGTGCCATAGCCAGCTTTCATCTTCTTTAGTTAGTAGACATGCTTGAGTTTCTTCATCCAGAACATATATGTCATTTGGAGCTCGACTTGCTGTGGCCACAATTTTACCATACTTGCCTTTCTTGATTTCACATTTTGTGGAGTTGAATAGCATTGTGTGTCCTTGATCACACATTTGTCCAACACTGAGCAGATTGTGATTCATGTTTTCAACCATTAGAACATTCTTGGCTAGAGCATCTTTGCTTCCGAGACTGACGGTACCTGATCCTATAACATTTGAAGATCCATCATTTCCAAAGGACATGGTTCCATCCTTCTTCTCTTTTAGAGATACAAATTTCTTTCTATCTCCAGTCATATGCGTTGAGCAACCGCTATCAACATACCACACATCTTTGTTGTTTTGAGCCTTGAGAGCGAGAGCACAATTATCAGTGTTCTTCTTCTTCCATGTTCGTCCATTCTGTGGCTTCGAAGATTCTTCTGGAGGATTTTGAAGTCTGCAGTCTCTAGCTATGTGTCCAAAGTTTCAACATTTGTAACATTCAATATTACTTCTTAAATGTTCAAATCTATTGATGTTTCGTTGAGCCCTGGGAGGTTCATATTTGACAGATCTCTTGGAATTGTATTGGTTCCTAGGGTACGTGCGACATTCTACAACTTATGACCAAATTTTCCACATGAATAACAATAGCCATGAAAAATATGTTGGTACCTGGATGGAAATCTTCATCGGGGAATTGTCTTCCAAGGCTGTTCTTGCAAATCTTGTCTAATGAAGTCTACATGTATGTCAGATCTCATAGGTTCATTGTATTTTGTTGTAGAAGTTCCTACTTCTTCTTCTTTGTAACTGAGGCCAATTCTGTCGTTGTAAGATCATTGATTGTTGATGAGTTCTTCCAACGCCCTTGTGCTGTTGGCATAGTTTTGGACAATTTTTCCCTTCTTCACTTCCTTACGCAGTGAGACTACTTTGGCTTCTAATGCTTCCCTTTCTCGGTTGCTTTCTTCCAACTTCTTTTGAAGTGACTCTTCAATACATTTGTGTTCTTCAACTTCAATTTTGAGACCTTGAACTTGTTCTTCAAGAGTATTGGAACAGATCTTCTCAGCCTTGAGCTCTTTTATAAGCTTGATTGCCTCCTTAGAAAATTATTCTATGGTCAACTCTTCTTCATTGTTTGATACCTCTTGTTTATTGTGCTTGGCCATAAACAATAATCTCTCATTGGCTTCTTCTTCACTGTCACTGTCTTCATCAGATGATGAGCTATCTTCTTAAGAGAGAAAGTTCCTTTTGAATCCTTTCTTCTTGCTGTGCTTGTTGAATTTCTTAAAGACTTTTTTTCCTTTTGAGCTTCCATCACTTTTGTTCGAACATTTTGCTACGAAATGCCCAACCTCACCACAACCGAAACATATCAATGGAAGTTTACCTTTGAATTTTCCCTCGCCAATTTTTAGTTTTCTCATAAAGTAAGCATATTCTCCATCTGAAAAACCTTCTTCATCATCTTCCTTTTCTTCACACTTGCAGGTGCAGGTGTAGGTCTTTGCCTTTGAAGGTTGTTTGTCCTTATTGGTTTTCTTAGATGTAACGAATGTAGTTTCTAGATGCGAAGTACCCTCTTCTTCATCAAGTCTCATTTCATATGCTATGAGAATTCCATGTAATTCCTCTTTGCTGAGTTTGTCCAGATTTGCACTGTATTCTAAGGCTAATACCTTTGGGTTGAATCTTCCTGGTAACGTTCTAAGAATCTTTCGTATAATAGTCTTCTCGTCAATAGGCTCTCCCAATCCTTCCAGAGTGTTGGTTATTTCATCAACGTGTTGGAAGTATGCAACAATGTTGTCATCTTCTTTCATTTTGAGTTGCTCAAATTTTGCTCTGTAGATTAGAAGCTTTGCTTCTTTGACATTTGAGTCCCCTGCATATATATTCTCAAGGTTGTCCCATACCTTTTTGGCAGTTTTACAACCCAACACCTTATGACAAGCAGATTCAATAAGTCCATTAATAACAATATTCTTTGATTTTGCATCATTTACCAAATTCTTCTTACCTTGTTCATCCGCGGTTGGTGTAAAGCCATTTTGAACAGTGTCCCATACTTCGTAACCTTGCACCAAGAGATAGACCTCCATTCTTCCTTTCCAGAGTGCATAATTATTTTCATTGAATAGAGGTACACCATTCTTGGTATGCTCCATGATATCCTTCCAATTGTTAAACTGCAATGGAAGGAACCAAGCTCTGATACCAATTGTTGGAAAATACTGAGGCGCGGGGGGGGTGAATCAGTATTCCTTAGCAATTAGCACTTTTAAATCTTTTCAAAGCATTAGTTAATCTTCAATTATTATCAATGTTTATGCAGTAACAACAGTAAATAAAAGAACACAGGAGGCACAAAAATTCTAGGTGGAAACCCCCTCCGGGTCAAAAACCACTGAACGCTTTTCTAATAATTCTTTAATCTTCAACTCATGGAAAAGAAAGGTCCAACTTGCTAGAATCTAGAAAAGCATTCCTCTCCAGCTCCCACTGGATGGACGCTCCAACACTCGAGATTCTTCAGTAGTCAACTGAACGGATGCCCCAACATCCAATGAGCTACAACTCACCCTAGCACTACCCTGCCACCCTGAAGTTTTCACAGGCTTGAACCTGTTGGTGACTTCATGCACCAACCTAGAACCACCCTACCACCCTATAGAATAATAAAAGAAGAATGGACTCCTGTACCAGGGAAAATGGTCCACTTTACAATGATATAAAATGATGTAGAAGAAGAAGACACATTAGACCATAACCCCAATTATGACACAACCACCTAATGATGATCATAGACCTCCCGACACTGCCTCTTCAACTCTTGGCAGATAGACAATTGTACAACTTTTACAATGATGCTTTTACAATGACTCTATACAATGATTGTATGCAGTGCTTCCCACTTGAAGACTTCATGTGGTGAACTTCTTGCTGCTGTTCTGCACCTTGATTGCTGCTCTTGTCATGGTACCCTTTCTCACTCTTCAGAACATTAGATTATGCATTGAGTCTTCTCTTGATGAATATATAATACTTGCAAAAATGTCTTCAAAGAAATACCCATGACATGATAATAGCAAAACTTACCTCATCCTGCAGAACATATGTCAGTGCCAAACAAAAACAACAAATTAGAATACAAAGAAACTAATGCAATTAAGAGATGAATATGCATACACAGAAGATACTTACCTATAACTTACCTCTGCTGCATCATTTTGTAGCACCTTGCTCTTTACTGCCCTAGAAAGTCTAGTCCTTTGCACCCCTTGACAACACTTGATCTAGTTTTTCTTGCCTTCTAGGAGCACGATATTTAATCTGATGTATCTCTACGATTTCAGATCCCCAACATGTGAGCTTCGGTCCTGTAGAAGCTCTCTGAGTCTTCTTTCCAATACCACAGGTCTGACCCAATTTGGACTCTTCAAGACAAAGTTATGCCCAATATCTCACAGTGACCTAATTATGGACTAGTTCAGTAGAGCGAACTTGTACGACGTGCCACGTGTCACTGTTTCCTCCTTCGGCTCTGAAATTGATACATAGAAAACTACAGTTCGTGCATTGTCCGCCACTTTTTACAGAATTCCAATCCTCTTCTCTGAGAGAGAGTTATGACGATTTTCACAAGGTCACTTCTTTGAGATGAAATTTGGCAGCCTGCAAAAACCCTAACTTCCACAGATCATATCTCCCAAAATATAGCGAACCAAGATCTGAAATTCAGTGATGACGTCATCAGGATTGCGAATCAAATTGGCTTTAATTTCAGAATCTAAGACTTCATAGAAATGAAGTTATAGCGGAAATTCCACAATCACTACTTTTGGAGGATATATGAGATTTCTTTTTATAGAGTTGAGAGGGGCTTCTATAGAGAATGTTGGAGGGATTTTAGGAGCTTAAAAAATTATTAATTATTGACTATTCAATGATCAAAACCAATTATGAGTGCCATGCCACAACCCCATAGGGTTTTAGCCCACTAACTGGGGTTACTAACTTCAAACATGAATATCTCTCAAACCGTGAACAATTACTTGGCGTGCCATATATCAACGGAAACAACTCGACAAGTAGAATCCATCTAGAAGATCCTTGACTCAAAATAGAGTAAGTTGTCAAGTCAAAATTCCTTGCAAAATCAGGGTATCCCCTAATGTTGCTTGGGTTGACATCAATGACAACCTCAAATCATCTTTAGATCAACATCTTCTACCATGGCATCTACCCATACCTGATGTTGTTTGACCTCCTGAAAGATGGAAGGTTCTGCAACATGAGTTACCAATGCTTGGTATCTGTCAGGTTGTTTGTGCTGTCTTTTGTTCGTCTTAGGAGTTCCAATAAACTCCTCTGCATCTCTCAATGTCTGACAAACCTCTTTGTTGGCTCAACCACTAGTCGTGGCAGGTTCAGCCATCTCCTCCTCACCCTACCTCTGTGGCTCCATCTGCTGAGAACTCCTCAAATTCCTTGCACCTGAGGAAATACTGGTACTGGTCATAGTACTCGATCCTTGTGATTGTTCTCCTACATGTCCCATTGGTTGCCCCCGCTGCTAGATCAAAGGAGCTCTGCTGACTAATTCTAATCACCTGTAGGCATTTCACGAGATCTCCTAAAAGCTTGGTCCTCCATGAAATTCATGTCTTGCCTTACTACAATCTTCCTATTGCTAGGAGTGTAGATTTTGTATGCCTTTAAGGTTTCGTTGTACCCAACAAAGAACCCCTTCTATGCAGTTTGATCTAGTTTGGTATGTTTATCATCTTGCACGTGGCAATAAGAAACGCTGCCAAAAATGCTGAAGTGGCTAACTTCTGGTTTCTTCCCTATGCAGACTCCTGGTATTTTCTCCCCAAATTCTCTATGAGGAGACCTGTTCTGAATATATATTGTCGTGTTACATGCCTTTTCCCATAGAAATTTGGGTAGATCCGGGTCATATAACATAGTCTTTGCAGCTCACAATTCTGTTGTGGATTGTATGGAGTTGTCCATTCTCTCTTGATGCCTTCCTTTACACAGAAATCTGTGAATTCTTTATCAATATATTCTCCACCATTATTTGAGTGAAGCACCTTGATCGTCTTCCTTGTCGCATTCCCCACGAGAGCTTTAAATACTCTGAAACGATCGAAGACCTCATCTTTGGTCTTCAAGAAGTAGATCCAGGTTTTCCTGGAATGGTCATCAACAAAGGTGACGAAATATTCGGCACCACTGAGAGCTCTAGTGGAGATTGGGCCACAAATATCTGAAAATATGAGTCCTAACACGCCATCAACTTTGCTTTCACTTCTTGGAAATGTTGTGTTAGCATAGTTCCCATGTATGCATACTCTGCACACATCATCGTGTTCCGTGCCAAGTTCTGGAACCCCTGTTACTATTTCTCTTAACATCCTGAGTGCTCCATAGTGCAGGTGTCCCATTCTCCTATGCCATAAATCATTCAACTCCTTCCCACTACTACTATCATTGCCTATTAGTGCCATTGGAGAATCAATCTGTAACAGGTACAATCTGTTACTTCAAACTCCAATCTGTCTGAGCTTTTTCCAGTGCAGGTGTTTGACAAACACTTTCTTCCCTACACACTAAATATCATACCCCTTATCCTGTAATTGGGATACTGAAATCAGGTTCATGCCCAATCTTAACACATTCAATACATTTGTAGTGTTGGTGCTTGCTCCTGACTCTCTAAAAATCTATGGTACCTTTCCCTATTAGAGTACATTTCGTTTTGTTTCCCATAGTAATCTGGAAGTCCATCTGCTCCTCCTTGTAGCTAGAGAAATATTCTCTAACCCCTGTCATGTGAGTTGATGCCCCATTGTCTATCTACCAAACACCTTGTGAAGCTGATCTTGATAAGCAAGCAAATTCGTCATCCAATTTGGAAGACAAATCTGAAGTCTCCTAAATGTTACTTTTGTCCATGGTTATGCTAAAGAATGTATAGTGTGCTATTCCTCTTTTCCACCCCGATGTTGGCTCTGCTCTAGCGAATTGTTGCAAAAACCCTGTGTGTCCAGCTAGAGATCTGGTCAACAAAAAAATCTAAGTTGCTCCCTTTGCCTCTGGAATCACTTTCTCTGGAAGGATCGAATTTTTCTCCCCCTCTCATAAAAAGTCAGTCTTCCTCAAGTAATTCAGCCTCCTAGCAAAAACACTGCATTGCCCCTTGGGAATTTTGGCCTACCACCCGCACTAAGCAGTGAAATTCCTTCTTTTCACTTCTAAGCTTTCTGGCTGATCAACTGTGCTATGATATCATGTGAATTTTTTATCTATTGCAACAATAGGAAATTATTCTTCTAACTGAAAATTTAATTATGCAGTTTATTTGCTACAACAAACAACGAATAAAATCACAATTTCAATTTTCACCATAAAAATACTGTAGAAAATAAAATACTGGAAATTGAGAAATTCTAGCACACACAAGAAATTTGACATAGTTATTTTTGGACAATTATCCTCGGACAAACCCAATGCAGGAAAATTGATGCAACATATGAGGGTTTTATTATTATTCTTTAGCAACAATTCTGAGCACAATAATTTACATGCCCAACTGGCGATCTAATTTGAGGAAAATACTAGAGAAATCTAGTGAGGATTTTTCTCTCACCCCATAGCTATTTTCTTCCTCTGAAATTACCTCCCCAGCCTCTGTGATGAGCTCCTGCATCACTGTGTATGCAGAACTTACGTTGGCCCTATGAGAATTTTGGCCTTCCTTCCTTTGCCTCTTCCAGGGATGGGAAACCATCCTCCCAGAATGCTACTACTCATCCTCTGGCTCTATCTTCTCTGTTGAACTATTGCTACTGAGAAAATCGAACTCCCTGGGCAACTGAGTATCTACACTAGTGTATTCTCCATCACCACATCGACCTCCTCTTATAATCCACAGTTGGATCACCAACAACCAAGATTAAAACTTAATCAATGGTTAGGATCATCTCTGGAACGCTCCATGTGAGTTTCTAGACGATTCTCACCTTATCTCAATTAATATTGATTAATTAACCATATTCCCTAAGTTTAAACTTAGGAAATATTAAAAAAATTGTTAATAATCTTATTAAGACATTTCTAGGTGGAATTTCCATAAACGAGTTCTGGATTTTGGAGGTCTCATGTATTCTAGCCTCTCCCCCAAATTTCGTGTCTAGAACACATCCGATGCTACAAAAACTAACAAGTTATGCACTAAATAAAGACAAATCATTAAAGAAAAAGGTACTTGAAAGGGGTGGAAGAAAGAAGGTTGAAGAAAGGGGTAACTCATGCCACCACGATTTCTCCCTCCTTACATCATTACACTCTGGATGTTGGACGCCCATTAGCTAGTCTCATGGTCGTGGCATCTTCCTTAAAGTCTCTCCCTCTCCATGACCACCATATTATAGACAACTATGGATTGATGGGTCAACCTCGAACATGTCATTACCCTTGGTAGTTGGAAACACCTAATAGGGTTGTTTACCTAATCATACCTAACATAAGTGAAGTAACTTGTTTACAGGTCTTGATCTTATTGGAAATTTGAAGGTGAGTTTTGTGTGAAGTATTTATGTGCCCCTAACATTAGATACGGTCCATTATGATGCTTTAATGGCTTTATGTCCTTAATGAAGTTGATCTCACTTGATCTTGTGAGGTTTTATTTTGGTGATATTATACATGCAACAAAGATCCCTTGAAAGATAGATTGACTCCTATTCAACAACTTCCAAGGGGTTCCCTACCTCATTCTGAGAGTAGACATGACTTTGTGGCCCCAATGTTGCCCCTCCAAAGATGAGCGTTGGGCCTTGAGTAGCTTTTGCATGCTTCTACACCTTTTGATGAGCCTCCAACTACTAAAATTTTTTGCTTGAAAGCTTGGGCATTGGACTATTTGATGATGTCCCCAGATGGACCTAGGATATCCCCAAGCTAGCCTTTACCCTATTTGATGGATGATGCCTTGTAATGGATCTCAAATGATGATTGTTTTCATTGAGATGACTTGGGAGGGGTATCACATCCCTATTTGATGCAAACTCTTCCCCTAAGGGATACCATGTCGTCCTTGCATTTATGGAGATGGTGACATGGGCCTTAATTTGGATGAAGTCATGGTGGAGGAGGTGCCTTTTGGAGATGCACCCATGCACTTTGAGATTTTCTTGAAGTGAGGGGCACCCTTGTACCATTGCCTCACTTATTTAATGCATCATTTCCTATTTTGGAGAGGATAATGTCATGGTGGAGACCATTTTTCTCCCACATGTGTTGGTTATTTTGGCATTTTTCTATGTTTAAAATATTTGTCAAGGTTGGGTTGTGACCTTTGACTTAGTTGAACACTCAAGTAAACTTTTTTAGGGCTTTGCCTATAAAATTATGAAAAAATGACTAGGTTACCCTCATATGAGGGGAGTCACTTTTCATTTTCATCATCATCATTCATCACACTTTTTCTTCTCTAGAAGTGTGCACCAACTCTTGTCTTCTCTTGTACTTGGTCCCAATGAAGATTTGTAGTGAAATTTTGTATTTGGAGAAGGATTCTTCTTTGAGGTTTCTTTGCGAGTGATTGAAGAGATTATTATGGAAATTTTCTAGGTTTATTGTTTATCTTTTGAATTTTGCGTGCTATCTTATGTGAATTAGGGTTTCTATGTGTGTCATGTTTAAAATGCAATATTTATATTGAAATCTTGATTCCTTATGCTATGTGAAATTGTTTTCCTTGAATCCTTGAAGAGAACTTTGAATGTGCATCTCTTGAACTTAAAATCTCCCATCTAAGGAAGTCATTAGGGTTTGTAAGAATAGGCTCTTTCCCTCTCACCCTCTTCATCAAGGCTGTCTTCATTCAATTTTCCCTAAAAGACTCCATTACCCATTTAGAGCAAGGCACTAGTCTAGTAGGTGTTGATCAATCTTCACTCTATTACTATTTTCTCTCTCTTATCTCCCTAAATTCTAGGTATCTAGGGTTAGAGTTTTCCTTGAAATTGTGCTAAGTTGTAATTTTATTTGATGTGTTATTGCCCTTTTAATAAGGTTGTACTTAATAATTGGAAAAATGCAAAATCTAGCATTAATTACACAATAAAACCCTAATACTAGATCTGACATCATCTTTCTATTTTTGTTTTATGGATGTTTCAGCCATAAAAACTCAATTGCATACCCTAAACCTTGTATGCCTAATTAATAGCCTTGTTACTTTGTTCATATACATTTGTAAGGCTATTTATTATAGCTATTATATGACATGACATGTCATACCATTGAATATTTATCAATCCCTAAGTTATAGCAACTCGCTAATCTTTTTAAGTGTTCTAAGGATAGAGTACTTGAACATTGGTAAAGCATATCTTAGACTTCTTGGCTCCACCAGTATCTTATCCCAACCATTAGACCTTTCGTCACCTTAAACCCTTTTGTTAAATATCCTTTAGGTGAATATCTCTATAGGGAATCCTCCCTCATGGTTTAATTTACCACTAAACTCTTGGAGAAAGACCATTGAGGTGACAGTGGTGGTCAGTCCCTTGTTGCCATGAGGTTTAGATTTGCCTAGTGGGGCTTTGCACTATGCTTGCTAGATTTTGCAACTACAATGACCAACCCATCTAATATGTAGACAAGAGTGAAAGAACATGACTAAAGGATAGTGCCAAGTCATCCTACATGAGTGCTACCTCCCCCCTTTGTTGGCCAAGGGTTAGATAAAACCATAAGGATACCACCAAGGATAACATGTGTACAATGACAATATCCCATGACTTGCAACTAGTATAGGGAAAGTCCATAATATTGTCTTGTAAGTGGTCATGGTAAGGTCCTTGGACACCCCATATATGTGCCACTACTTCTAGTTTTTCCTCCTCATCGCTGGTATTTTGGTTTTCCAACACAAACATCATAACCAAAAATGGAACCAAAAGGATAAATCACATACCCACCATGCTTCTTTAGAATTTATTGTTATCTACAATAGAATGATGGAGGAGGAGAAATGGGTAAGAGTAGGAGAAGGGAATATTCAATTATTCAACATAAAAATACTATTTTACAATATGGGAGATTTTTTTAAAACAAACAAGAACGAGCTTTAGAGCCTAACTCTTCAGCTCTCCACTGGACGTTGACAATAACTATGGTAACCTTCAATATCCATTCAAAGATCTCACAAATGGAAACCTTCAATATCCCTTTGAAGCTCTCACCAATATGCTCCTCAACAACTAGCAAGAAGCCCATTGAAAACCCTAGCAAAGACGAGTGAAATGAGTCAGTTGAGAAATAGAATGAAAGAAATGGAGTGAGTGAATATGTAATCTATCAAGGAACCCTAGCCATGCCTTAAACAATCTTTTGGAACACTGGCTTGGTTCCAACTTCCCACAGACAAGAAAAAAATATCAATTTTTCCTAGGCATGCAGAATTGCTCATGGAGTAGTCAATGAGTGACTTATTAGCCCTTGTGAGCATTTTGGTAGCTCTAGCCCTACAAATGCGAGTGATGTTTAGGAGTGGGAAAGTGTGCTTTGAAATTTGCTTCCAAAAGGGAGTGTTCAGGGAGCACACTCGTAAGGGTGTTCCTTGAATGCTCCCTCAAGGAGAGCAATTAAAGAGTGAAGCATGAGGGGGCAGAGGGACACTCCCTCACAGTGTAGGTTTGAACTCATATGGAACACATTGAAAGGTACTTGTTGATGCCAAAAATGTTGAACCATTGACAATCTTTATGAATCTATCATAGATTCATATCTTCAAGGAAATCAAACCCTTGTCAGAAAACTTGAGTGTCACTATCCATCCGTAGTCAATTTCCAAAATGATAATATAAACAACCACACAATCAAAATTTGACAGCATTTCTTACATCTGCGCAATGGTCTTGTTCTATGATATCTTTTATTTCATGCCCTTCCACAGAATATTCTTTATTTTGAGAATCATTCCTTATTTGTTAATAAATGTATAAGCATACATACATTTTCTTCCCACTTGTAATAAATACATAATTAGATGAGACTTTGAGAAAATTATTTTGACGATGTCATTTGCATTATGATCTGTGTACATTTCCATTATTTGTTGGGGTGCTGGGGCAAAGTACCTTTTAATAGATTACCAAATTTCAAGTCTTTAACACCCTTGAGGATTCTTTTACTGTATTATACATGATGATAGGGATGACAAGGTGTGGAAGCTATACGTTAGTGAGCTAAGGACCATGTGAGTTTCAATTGCACTAAGAATGGCAATGAATACTAAATAGTGCTGAGGCTGTGAGTCTGGCCACATGGGAGGTTTGCCAATGGTCACACTTTATCTGCTCGCTTGAAGTATCTAGCAGGATGAATGCATCAACATTTACCTTTAGAATTTTATTAGGTTGCATTGCATATTAACATCCCTTCATTTGTCTGTTTAAAAATTGTGTTGAAGGAGAAGAGAGACCAATCCACAACAAATTTTCTTTTAGCAATTACACAAATGGAGGGTATTTTGTATGGAAGCGTAGGCTCTTTCATAACAGTTGGACTTACGTGCAAAGGTTCCATTCCATTTCCAAGCATAACGTTTATTTCTCAATACATAACTGCCTTCCGTGCATTTTGAAAGCCATAGGAAAATTTATCATTCATTATCTGTGTACGATGGATTAGCTAACTACGTGAACAACCATAAAATGTGTCGTTCACAATGTTTATTTAAACCCGAGGAGAGATGAAGCCAAATATTTATTCCTGTTGATATATATTTATGCCAAAAACTTTCTGTCGACTATGCAAATTGGATTTTTTTTCAATAGTTATGAAAATAAATAGTTTGAACTCTTCTAAAATTTTAGCTGATCAAATGTCTGGAGAAAGCTGACAAATATAAATAATGTATCAGGGGGGCCGAGAAGGATCAAGGAAATTCAGTGGAGCCAAGATCCAACACTATTTCAACTTTGGCGAGATGGACAAACAGGGTGAGTCTATACTTAGAAAAAATGTCTCATTTTTCTCTGTTCATATCATGCTGTTATGTTCTAGATCCTTTTGTTTCTAAAAATCGAATGCTATTTTTATTCAACTTGCAGTGTTGAAGCTTTCTATGTTGTTCTCAGGTACCCTCTTATTGACGCTAATATGAAGGAATTGGCTGCCACTGGCTTTATGTCAAACAGAGGGCGTCAAGTATGTACTGTTCATAGTTGAAAGATCATTTATTTGACAATGGATGTGCATTCTTAACTACAAATTTTCAAATGGCTATAAATGGGAGCCAAATAGCTATGCTTATGGTTTGTAAACACAAATGATAAAAATTTACTGTCAAAGTTTAAAAGACTGTAGGGTTTTGGAGAAAACACCTCAAATTCTTAATCTGTAAGAGGTTCTATGGAAATACACAGATTGTTTGTTCATTTTTGGTGCGGGATATGGGTTTGGACTGGAGGATGGGTGCAGAATGGTTTGAGACATGCTTGCTAGATTATGATCCATGCTCAAATTATGGGAATTGGACATATGGTGCAGGCAAGGTCTTTCTTTCCCTCTGCAGGTTTTTTGGTAGTTAGGATATTATTTCTAAATCTATTTTCCTTTGCAATATGCACTAAGTTGATGGATAAGTGCCAATTAATTCAGAAACTGTACTTAAAAAGAGTCAATTCCAAACCGAGACATACCATGTAATTCAGAAAGTGTACTTAAAAGAGTCATTTTAAACTAAGACATACCATGTTGGTGCCACTCGCTGGTTAGTAGATTGTAATGCATGAGTAATTTAATTAAATGTTGGCCATCCCTTTAAGAAGCACAAGTTGGCTTCAATTGATCCAATGTTCCGTTCTTGCTTCCTGTAATAAACAGGTGTTGGCAATGATCCAAGGGAGGACAGATACTTTAGTATCCCAAAACAGGTCTGTGTACTTGCTTTTTTTGGAAATGTTTTTTGTGCTTTCACTTCTATGTATAATGAATAAATGATCATGCATGGCCCATGCAAAAAGATTTAAAAGTTCTTCAGCAGATTCCTAAGAAGGTATTTATTTGACAGGCACAAAGTTATGATCCCGATGGAAAATATGTTGCACACTGGTTAGCAGATATTGCAAAACTACCAAGAGAAATGCGTCATTTTCCAGGAAAGGCTTATATTACACCAGTAGTTCCTTTGAAATTTGCTAATACTGGGCGTACTTATGGTCAGGCTACAGGACATCCAGAAAATAATAGGCTTGATGGCAACAGGCTTCTAATTGGAAAAAGTGCCCATAAAAATAGAAAGGAGAGCAGAAGGTAATTCTGTCTACTTGTTGTCCAATTGCTCAAATAATCTGCTGTATCAGTTTTGCTTTAGCTTATACTTGCAAAATATGCCACACTTATTAAAGAAATGAGGAGGTATTTTGTGTATTGTTGATAAGATCAATTTGAGGATCCTTAGCATTCACTGATGAATATATTTGATATTTCATCTATTTTATATTTTCTTTCCTGGAAGGTCACTTCCTCAAGTTGAATTATATTGTCTTAAAATAAAGGCTGTTAAAACTGTTTAAATAGCAGTCTGCCTGTGTAGCTATGTTACCAGAAACAAGAAACGGCAACGTGACAAGAAACTAAGAGAGAGAAAAAAATATATATATATATATATGTAAAATATAAAACAAAACATTCATTTACATCGCTGAAATTGTAATAATCACATTTATGATTTAACCTTAGTGGATTAGGTTGCAGGTATATATATATATATACCACTATGCTTGTCTGTGGTCCTTGTTGTTGCACAGAATGTCTAGGCATAGCGACAACAGCTCAGATCAGCGGCTATCACCTTGATTCTCAATCTTTCCGTTTAAGTTGCCTCCCAATAGCAGACTAAAGGGGGTAGACCCTACGGAAATGGAATGAAGGAGAACTAGTTGGGAACCAACCAGTTCAGGAGACACAGTGAAGCAACCAATTACTTGTTTTAGATTTAGCAAGACTTATAGGATTCTATTAGATTTAGACGATTGATACCAGTGCCTTATGGAGTCAACTATCTTGCTAAGAAATTTAGGACCAAGTAATTGATGAGCGACTACTACTTGGATGAATAACTATCTTATATGAAATGCAAATCCTAAAGCTAACGTGAGATGCAAGAATTTTGGTTAATTTTAGTTAAATGCCTATCTAAGTTTTAACCTTTCGTTCCTTTCTATATTGAGTCTGATTCTGTAGTAAGTGGTAGAGAGATGATAAGGTGAAGCACACTAAGGTGTGATTAACTATACCTCTCCTAAAAATATAACATACCTGGTGCCTCTGGTACTGTAGAGAGTTGTGGCTGTGATGACTGCAATGTCACCGTTTTAAGTACTATTAAAACCATGCTTCTCAAGCATAGATGGATGGGTACCTATCTTTCTATCAACCAAGCTTATGCTTGGAAGTAAATTTTAATTATGCAAGTGCACGAGATAATTAGAAGATGGAGTGAAATGAAGTTAGATCAAGGATTGAAAGCGCTTATATCACGATTTATTTTTTAGTTATATGCCAAAGCCTTTATTGCCAAAATAAATATTCACTTCACAAGACAATGACTGAAAGATAAACTTCTTAAAACATTCAACTCCACAAAAATATCATAGTAAATGCACTCGAAACATTAAATTTGAAATATCACAATATAATGCCCAATAGTAAACTAGATCACAAGGCTATTCATTATCTTTAGTAGCTCAAAGAGAATTTTTATTTTTTTTCTCAATTATCTCTGATAATTAGACAATTAATTTTTAGAGGAAAATTGTGAGACACAACCAATTGCCCAAATATATTTTTCAGATCAGCATTCTTATGAAGGAGCAGAAAAAATAAATTTCTGCATATTAATCTTCAGTTATATCAGTGATTTCAAATTTAGATCAACCCTCTTTAACTTCAGAAAATTATTTCAATATATCATAAATTAAATGCCTAGACAATTAGGATTTATTTCGGAGTTAGGATTAATTCAAAAATGTATTCAGTAATTTCCAGATTAATAATTATTAGTGTGTTTACTGTTTGGAGTTTAGAGAGATAAATGAGTTTAGAAATAGAACCTAGAAGGATTAAACTTTTAAAGCCTTGAAGACCAACGCTGAACTCACCCTTGGATTTAAACGCTCAGAAACCCTTCAAACTCAGAAAAATCACTTTCAGAAATTTGTCATAACGGTGACAAATGGATCCTTGTTTGATTGTTGTAATAGCTCTGAAAATGTCTCTTTTAAACTATTGTGATGCCCTTGGATCCTCTTTTTGTCACTGTGTAAAATGATGCCAAATAATGTGATTGAAAACCTCTCACAAAAGTTTTATTATAACTGTTGTAATACCCCTTCGTCTTCTTGATGTCACTACCACAAAATACCCCAGTTAAGGGCTGCTATTACCCTTGGATTATTCCTGTAAAAAAATGGAAAAAATGCAGCAAAAGCAAGAGGTAGGGGTAGCAGGCTAGGGGAGGTTTTTTATGTCACTACCACAAAATACCCCAATTAAGGGCTGCTATTATCCTTGGATTATCCCTGTAAAAAAATTGAAAAAATGCAACAAAAGCAAGAGGTAAGGGTAGCAGGCTAGGGGAGGTTTTTAAGATAGGATAAGGGCTAGAAAATATGAGCCGGTAGCAAAGGCTTGAGGGAAATGAACAGCAGGGAAAGGGCAGCAAGTGAAGGGTGAGGAAGGAGAGGGAGATAGGCAGCGTAAGGGAAGAGAGGAGAGGTCAAGAGAGTGAGGACTTGCAGAGGTAAAGGGCCAATGTAGAAGGGAAAAACTCGGATTTTGCAGAGAAAACGGGATGAGGGTTTACAGGTCGAGCTAGCAGTGAAAGAAGAAAATGCAGAGGCAGGTTAGCAGCAAATAAAAGGGAAAACGCATGCAGAGGAAAGGAGAAGAAATGAAGGGAAAGGTAGAAGAAAACCTAGAGGGTAAAGGAAAAAACACAGGGATGGAAGAGGGAAAAATGCAATAATGAAGAGCAGTGATTTTAGGGAACAGAAAACAGAAAACATAGAGAAATGAAGTTGCAGTTAGGGAAGAAAAAACATGCAGCAAATGAAGAGCCTCAACACAGTAGACGAGAAGAAATGGTAGCCCAAGAGCCCTAAAAATTTCCCAAAAATTCATATTTTAAACTGATATATTTCTCCTTCAAATTTGTTCTCAGAAAAACCTCAAATCTGAACTTTCCCTACAAACAAATTGTTTTCTAAGACAAGATCTTGCCCTCCAGGGCTTAGATCTGTCTTAGATCTTGAAAAATCTCCTTAGAAAACCTTCAGATTTCTACCTGCACAAACAATAGACAAAAATCAAGTTAAAAGATCAAATATAAAATTCCTAAATATTTATACAATTAAAATTACATATCTATCAGATCTTGGGAGTATGAGTCCGACTCCGCTCCCATATCTGAAAATTTTAGGCTCCTGCTAGCTAGATCTAACTATTTAGCACAATATTTTGAAGATAAACAATTTTTAAAATTTTAGGTACTAGCTCGGAAAAACCCTACAAAATATATTAGGTTAGATAATTTCGGACTTTTAATCCAAAAGGCTCTCCAGATCTAAAGTTTCAGGAATCGGCTGGTCCAACCGAGGACTTCCCCAAATGCCCAAAATCTCTAAATAAAGATGACTTTTGCACACTTAGAATATAAGCCATCAAATTAATAGAAATATAAATAATGATTAAATCTTCAAATATTGGAGATACCTTGCCAATCGAATAAAAATCTTTATGTTATCTTAAAACCCAACAATTTAAGCAAGATACCTGTACAATAAATTGATCTACAAGAGCTATTAATCAACAGCTTATAAATAAGATCAGCAAAAAATTAAACACTTTACCATAAAATACCAGGGAGGAACATTGCTATCAAATAAGACTCCAAAGACTTTGCATTGTATTATTCTAAAAAAAGTTTACAAAAGCTTCAAAAACTAGTACATAGTTTAGTGATTCGATAAAACAGACTGACACCGACATCTAATTTATAGATAAAGTCTCCAACGACTAGTTCGCTTGATTCTCGTCAAAGTAATGTTGACCGTTGAAAAAGATTTAATTATCTTTTAATCTCCTCCGTCGAACTTATTTTATTTTTTTAGGAATTTCGAATTTTTCATTTAATTCATTTTTAATTAATTCAAAAATAATAATTTTGAGTTAATTTCCCCAAAAAAATGACTTTGACTTAACTACCAAGGCCCAAGGGTCCAAAATCTCTTTAAATTTTCAATATTTCCTTGGCCAAGAACCTTCAAAAAAAATTTTTTTTTAAACCTGCGAATTTTATCTTAAAAGAATTTAATTTTACCTAGGACACAAAATTAATTAAATTTATGGCTTAGGATTTTAATTTAATTTTGTAGAAAATTTAATTAATTGACTTATGAGGGGATTAATAATTTTCCCAACCCTTGCTCCAATACAGCTTTGATACCGCTTCAATATTGCAGAGAAATAGAATGCGCTATTACTGGTATGGCGAATACCCATAGCCGCGAATAAACAAGAGCAAAGATTGGGGTGGTTCAACCAATCCAGAAATCTTCAATCCGGGCGGGAATCAACAAGAAAAAGAGCGGTCACCTGATTCCCAGTACGTGTTGGATAAAGCCCTATTAAAATCTCCCTAAAGGTTGGTTCTTATATGGACGGACCCAACCTAAGAATGGCCCCCGTCGATGGTGTCTAATTATGAGGGACCATGCACTAGATATTTTTTTACATGAGGATTTTGCATTTTAATACATGAAGGAAGAATACTCGTTCGTTGTAGACCCTCAACATTTACCCATTTTTGCAACAAAACACAAATATAATCTAGTAGACCAAATGACTTGTAATAAAATAATTTAGCCAATTAGCTAAAATTATTCTCAAGCCACTTTTACAAAGACGCGATCTAAAATACTAGGACTCGCCTAAGATTTTGACGACAAAATCCACCCTAGATTTGGGGTGTGGGTGGAGGGAAAAACTTTGCCAATCATTTGTGTCTAGAGACAAATCAATTAATGAGACAAAAAACCTCCTAGAATGGAAATCGTGACCAAAACCATAGGTTTACCTAGGTTGTAACATACAAACGTGGTCATACTAGGATTATTTACATTATACATATGCAAAATGGGTTGACATCTTTACAAAATTGTCAACTGATGATGAAATATGAAAGGTGCGAACACTCGAACACGATAGATCCCTTTTGCAAAAAAATGGGTGTACTACTATGGGGTCGTTGACACAGAGTGGTCAATAGTCCTTACCACTCAACACAAGCTAAGGCCAAAATTTGCCACACAGGGCCATTTCCAACACAATGCTTTGCCCATACACCAATAACTTAACCAAGTTACTGTGCATTCAACCATGGCCATCTATTTATATCTATATTATACACATACAAGGCATTGAACCCTTGTTATGATTAGGTCAAATTTAATTTAACAACATTCTCACATGCATCTATATGCATATATATTTTCTCTATGAACGTGTATCCTCATTTACATCTTAGAGACTGTATTAACGTGAAGATATGCAGCCCAAGCTTGCGTAATTGCTCAGATCATCTTTATACATTCTTCCTCAGGCACATCTTGTGCATTGTTGAAGATATGTAGCCCAAGCCACATCCCAAACAAGTAATGAAAGATAAATTTCTGATCACTGACAATGAAGACATACGTAGAAAACGACGTTTTCTATCCCGTTCTGTTTCTAGTGCGTTTTTTTCTAGGAATGGTGGCTACCATCACGTTTCTGGTAACAAAGTTGCATAGTATAATCATTCTCGATACAGTTTGGAAAATAGAAAAAAACTACAAAAAAACTCAGAAAAACTTTACATAAAAGAAAACTTATAGATCCGTATTAACTAAGGATCTATTAAGAGATGTGAGGACTGCACCTTGATTTTTTAATTGATCCCTCTAGGTGCTTAGAACATCTAAGATTAAGATGGACCTATGCTAATCTAAACTAGTCATGATATACCTCAGTAGCAGACATGCATCCAGTTGAATTTTATCTGGGTACCTCCCTTCAAGACTGCTGCTATCCTCATTCACAGGCTTGCTGCCGTTTCTTGTCTATCTCGGACAAACACTAAGCATTTAGATTTGGAATCTTACACTGCCATGTCATCCTATATCTCCAAGATACATAGATATACATGTCCATTAGCAATTGCTTGTGAGAGTTCTTTGTTGCCAGAATACTGTAATTAAAAGTTGTGGCTAGTTGTCTAAAATATAATTTGACTGATGGTGGAATAACATAAATAATTATGCTTTGGAGATTGTCGATGCAATGCATTTCACTGAATTAATAAATATGTCAACACAACACTTTGAAATCTGTATTTGAATTCATTACGTCTTCCACTTTTTAATTTGAAGCATCAATTAAATAACATCATTTCCAACCACAATAAGTTGTTTAACAGTCTTTTATCTATTTTGTCGATTACCTCACTTTTCTATTTGAAAAGGATCTCACTACCCCCTCTTCCCCTCTGATAAGATTCTCCTGCAACTATCCTTCATTAACTCTCTCTTTACGCTATCCTTATTCCTGGCTATAATTGTTCCTTTACAACACATATCAAATAGTAGCAATGCCTTGCCTGAATTCTTAACCATTTTCATAAATATGCTTAAACTGGATCAATTGCGACTGTCTCAACTATTGATTATGAGTAGGCATGTTACACTTATAAGAAAGGCTTGCATACCTAATATTTAATTAAAAATGATTCCATTTGGTGCCCATCTTGATTGAATTAATACCAGCTTCATTTCTTGATTATTCAACATAGTTGCTTTTGTGTCTATCGGTTGCCATTTAATGTCCCTAGGAGAACCCGTACCTTTCCTTAACTGCATTCCTCAACTCAAATATTGCATTCAACACCAGGTGTGGGAGTTGGTGTCTCATTCTGCTACAAATCGCCGAGAGGAGTTCCAAATATTAATGACACTTAAAAAGAACCAATAGATGTTGGAGGTCCTATCACGTGTCCCTCTGGCAGGACCAACGTTGCACGAAGTGGGGACGAAACAGGGATTTTTTTGGAAGCGGGGACGTGGAAGTGTCATTTCCCAAAATCTAGGAAACGAAGCATCTACTATATATATATTATATTTTTTTTGCATTTATATTAAAAAAAGTATCCCAAATACCAAATTAGTTGTAGAAGACATGAAAACATGCATATTTTTACATAAATCAAGATAGATATGGCATCCATGATTCCATCGTACATCAATGATTAATTATTCGAGCATCAACCATCTACATTCTAGCAATTACAAACATATATCAAATTTTTAAACATATCATAAAACATAAAACATTTAGAAGATAAAATCATCAAACATTCAAGTAACTTATCTAACAAGTGAGCAACTGTCAACATGAGTCATGTCCAAAATTCAAATAATAATGTTTACAAAATAGGCCACTTGGCCACCACCAAGACTCAAGTACACACTGAGCTAGGAAGAGTAAGACAAAAAAGTTCAAATTCACAACAAGCCTACAAGTCTAATGATTAATCTATGAAAAACTAGTAAATTATGAATATATCTACTAATCTCTCCTCCTTCCACCACGAACAGTCCGTGGTAGTGGCCCTCCATGTGGTGGAAATGAAGAAGATGGTGCCTGTGGAAGTTGTGGCACTGAAATTGATGAAGATGAAGCCCATTTTGTTGGTGTTGAAGCATGGAACCTGGGAACCAAGGTACTAGATGGAGGTGGCATCTCAACTCGATCATCATCATCCTAGATAAGAGCATCCTCTAATTGCTCTAATTGCAACACTCCATCCTCCAAATTGGGCTCCTCTAGATTTCTTTCCCAAACCTTAAGGTCTTTATTAGTATTTGTATCATCATAGTAATGGGACAACAATCGCAAATTGCAGTGAATATAAACCAAGCTCTCTGCTTGGTCTAAACTCAACCTATTGCTTTTAACACTGTGGATGAAAGAATAAGAGCTCCAACACCTCTCTACAGAAGAAGTGTTTACCACCTGTGATAGCACCCACAATGCCAAAGTTTGTAGAAGTGGAGTAGCACCTCCATGCATGTTGCACCACTCAAGAGAAGAAAAAGTCTCTCGATATCTAATTGCATGCATGATCGCAAATGGACTAGTGCTAAGCGTATATTTTCTCAACTTTTTCCATACCATAGTAGACTCCTCCTCATCAGGGACTAATTTATCCAATGCTCTCATATAGGCCTCTAGAACCTCTGGATCTAGGTGTGGTTTTCTCCTACTCCCCCCCCCCCCCCCCCAGGTGTTGGTGTTGAAAGCCATGATGGATGATAGTATTTAGGTGTCAGAACATATGCTAAGGCATGCAATGGAATGTTTAGCATATCCCATCTATTTTCCACCTCTGCACAAATGTAATTGTACAAGGTGATATCTCTAGGCTCAACAATGTCTTTAATCTAGCCCCAACATGCTATCCATTTGCTCATACACCTTCCCAATTATTGGCCAATCTGAATCTGCAAATTTGATCATGTGATAAATTGGTTTGGTGAATTGCAAAACATATTTAATCTGTGACCAAAATAACACGTCAAGAATAGTGTCTTTGGCTACATTAGCCCCATATCTATCATTGTTAATTTCCTCCCATAATTCAGAGATCATCATATTAGTTAAAGCTTGTCTCACCTTCACTAGTTACCTAAAGGTGAGGTAATAACTTGCAAATCTTGTTTTTGCAAGTTTAAGCAACTACAACTTGGAGTAAGTGCCATAAAAGTAGTTTACCCTTATATGCCCTGTGATAAATTTAATGAGTTGCTTCCTTTTCTTGTAAAGCTCATTAATCCATCCACATTCTTTATGCTTCACAATATCATGCATCAAAAAGTTCAATGTGTGCACCAAGCACCTAGACCAAAGGATGCGTGGATGAGTACACTTAATAACTTTTCCTGCTGCCTTACAATTTGTTGCATTATCAGTGATCACTTGAAACACATTATTAGGACCAACATTTCTGAGTGATTGCAATAGGATATCTGCAATGTTTTGGGAAGTTGCACTGATGGAGGAGAGTCATGATATGTAATAAATACTAAACCACTAGAAGAAACACCAAGAACATTTATCAAATGTTGGTTTCTAATATTTGTCCATCCATATGATACAATGGATACCTCACAATCCACCCACTCATTTGTAAAACGTGTCAAAGCTCTTTGAACCTTTTATTTTTCTCTTTCTAATAACATTGTTCTAGCGTTCTCATAGTTGGGGCTTTTGTATCCTTTTGGGGCTTCATTGATGGCCTTAACATATCATGCCAATAGGGAGAGCGAAGCACATTGAATGGTACACTGCAAGCATAGAGAAATCAGACTATCTTTCCATCCACATCATCCCTCCCAACAACATTAAGGAAATCCCCCATTGTTCTACCTCCAGAGCTTGCAGAACTACCAAATGTAGAGGCTGCACTTGATTCAAACTGAGTTTTTTATTTCTTGCTTTTTTGTTGTGCAACCTCCTCTATTTGGATGTATTTTCTTCTTTGTTCAGTTGAAATTTTTGCGCAAATTTGTATCCCCACAACACCCTTTTTCTCATCATTGTCCATCACCCCACAAAGATGCCTCCTTGTTAGAAATTATATATTACGGAGCAATGGAACACATAAAATATTGTAGAAATATAAACACAGAAAACACATAAAACAAGAGAGACACAGATATACGTGGTTCACCCAGTTTGGGCTACGTCCACCTCGAACAGCCAGTCCTTCCTTTCTATTATCCAGCAAAATGAAGAGACACAACCTACAGCAAAGCCGCTGTAATATCCTCTGTTTTCTCTCACAGTCTCACCTCTCTGTTTTCCGCTCACACATAGAATGCACATCTATTTCACAGCCTCAAAAATACAATGCCCTCATACAAAGAGAGGGGTTGCCTTCTAGGGCAAAAAACCCTAAACTAAACATAAGTTCTACCGTCATATCATCCGCCTAATGAACGGCCCAGATTGACTAGAAATTACTATACTTTTACAAGGCAATTTTACAGCTGTTTTTAGCTTCGGGGTCGGTGCCCCCGAAACCCCCTGCCAGGGGGGGGTCTGTTTCTTGCTCACACAGAATACACATCTATCTCACAGCCTCAAATACAATACCCTCATACAAAGAGAGGGGTTGCCTTCTAGGGGAAA
>APFE030307086.1:122152-147543 GCA_000404065.3 Pinus taeda
ACAAGACCTTTTCATTGAATATTACATCTCTTCTCCTAATGATTTTGTGATTTTCATAATCACATAAGCGATAACCAAAATCATTAACACCATATCCAATAAAGGTACATTTCTTTGACTTTGCTTCAAGCTTTGTTCTATTTTCTTTATCAATATGGACAAAGGCCTAAAAGGCTTTAAAAAAGAGTAGTTTACCTTTTTACCTGTCCATGCTTCCTCCGGAACACCACCATCCAAGGAACTTGAAGGCCCTCTGTTTATTAAATAAACAACAGTATCTACAGCATCTGCCCAAAACTGTAAAGGCAACCCTGCATGCAATCTCATGCACCCTGCACGCTCCATGATTGTCCTGTTCATCATTTCTGACACCATTTTCTTGTGGTGTTCTTGGAACTGTCTTCTCTCTGCGAATTCCATGCTCTGAACAGTACCTATCAAACTCTTTGCTGCAATATTCACCTCCATTGTCTGATCTAAGACACTTCAATTTCTTTCCTGTCTCAATCTCAACAAAAGCTTTCCATTTCTTGAAAGTATCAAATACATCAGATTTATTATTAATACAATAAATCCAAGTTTTTCTAGTTGCATCATCAATAAAAGTAACATAATAACGAGAGCCACCGAGAGATGATACCTGAGCAGGTCCCCATACATCTGTATGCACAAGCTCCAATTTTTCATTCTTCTTTTCCTTCCCAACTCTGAGAAATCTGACTCTCTTCTGTTTTCCATAAATGCAATTCTCACAGAAGTCCAAATCAACATTCTTCAAACCCGGCAACAATTTCCTTGAGTGAAGAACCTTCATCCCTTTTTCACTCATGTGTCCAAGCCTATGATGCCATAATGCTGCATCGGCTCCTTTGGAAGTTAAAGCATTAACAGAGTTAGAAATACCATTGCATAAATACAATGTACCAACCTTTTCGCCTTTTGCTATTACCAGGGCTCCTTTGGTGACCTTCCAAGCTTTATCTGTGAAAGTTGTCACACAACCTTCACCGCCTAACTGCCCTGTTGAAATCATATTTTTCTTTAGATCTGGAACATGCCTTACCTCCTTTAGTAGCCATTGGTTTCCATTCTGCTGTTTACAAGAACCTTACCCATTCCAACAATTTTACAGGGTTTATCATCACCCAAGCGAACTTGTCCAAAATCTCCTTGAACATAGTCATGAAAGTATTTCTTATCAGGTGTGGCATGGAATGAGGCCCCTGAATATACAGGAATCAGTAATATTTTCAAAAGAAAGAATCAAAGCATCTTGTAACACCTCACCTGCCACATTTGCTTCATGATTGTTTTCTTGTTGTGAATCTCCTTCTTTTCCCTTCCTAGATATATTGTCTTTCTTTAGATGTCCTTTCTTTCCGCATTTCTAGCACACTATCCCCGATCTGGACTTGGATCTGCCTTTCCTTGATTTACTGCGATATCCTGAGCTCTTTCCTCTTTCCATTTTTCTTCCTCTAGACTCTGCACTCAAAGCATTTCCTAATGTCTCACCGGAGCTTTTCCATTGCATCTCCTCGCTAAGGATAGCACCAACAACATCATCAAACTTTAAAGTACTAGATCCAGACACAGAGTTACTAATGGCCATTACTAAACCATTCCAACTTTCTGGAAATGAGCACAAGAATAATAGAGCTCTAACTTCATCATCAGAGTTTACCCCTATAGAACATAACTGACTTGTAACAGTATTAAAATCATTTAAATGATCTGCAACAGATCCACCTTCCGACATCTTCATATTAAATAATCGTTTCATAAGAAATACTTTGTTTGAGGCCAAGGTTTTTCATATAGTTTCTCCAACGTTTTAATCAAACCTTCTGTCGTTGTTTCCTTCGAAATGTTGAAGGCGACCGACACTGCAAGGCACAACCGTATTGTTCCGAGTGTCTTTCTATCGAGAAGGTTCCATTCTTCATCTTTCATACCTGTCAGCATCTTTGCTTTTCCGCCCAATGGTAGGTATAGATCTTTCTGATACAGATAATCTTCCATCTGCATCTTCCATAATGAGAAGTTTTGGCCATTAAATTTCTCGACCCTAAACTTACCATCTTCCGCCATTGCTCCTACTCGAACAAGGAACCCTTCTTTCCTGCGAGTTTATCAACCAAATAGACCTTCGGCTCTGATACCAATTGTTAGAAAATTATATATTACAGAACAATGGAACACATAAAATATTGTAGAAATATAAACACAGAAAACACATAAAACAAGAGAGACACAAATATACGTGGTTCACCCAGTTTGGGCTACGTCCACCCCGAATAGCCAGTCCTTCCTTTCTATTATCTGCAAAATGAAGAAGACACAACCTACAACAAATCCGCTATAATATCCTCTGTTTTCTCTCACAGTCTCACCTCTCTGTTTCTCGCTCACACATAGAATACACATCTATTACATAGCCTCAAATACAATGCCCTCATACAAAGAGAGGGGTTGCCTTCTAGGGAAAAAAAAACCATAAATTAAACATAAGTTCTACCGTCAAATCATCCGCCTAATGAACGACCCAGATTAACTAGAAATTACTATACTTTTACAAGGCAAATTTACATCTGTTTTTAGCTTAGGGGGCGCTGCCCCCGAGCCCCCGAGGCCCCGCCAGGGGACAGCTGGTCCCCGGACCCCCCAGCCGGGGAGAATTAGCCCCCCCAGATCCCCGCGGGGGGGACAAGTCCCCCCCACACCCCCCCGCATGGAGGGGTGTACAAACTTCTTGGGGTATACATTCGGCTGAAACAAAGACCTCTGAACAATCATGCTCCACACACAACACTCCTCACACGGGTATATGAATCACTATATGGTTTTTCTCCATGAAAACCATGAGGGCATAAAAATTTGTAGCTTCCACCACCATTTCCCTCTTCAAGTTTGGTCACATAGTTCCACAAGGGTGTCAATGCAACTTTCCCCTCTAGTGTTTTAGTGTTCCCTTCAGGTTCATCCCCTTCCTCTTCAAACCCTTCATCCTCATCATACATTGGGTCTCTCATGTGGGTAACACTATCCTCTTGTTCTTCCTCCCTCCTATTCTACTCCCCCTTTCCATCATGAAAACCAAAAGTGGAATGATACATAGAAGCCAAAAGAACACCATCTTGGAATATGAATATAGGTGGTGGACAACCTGCAATTAAATGGGCTAGAAGAAAGAATGGTAAATATTAGGAGAGGGAGGAGAAAAATACAAAAAACAATGACATAAAAATGAGGGAGTTTGGGGTTTTCACTTACGTCTTTAGCTCTGGTAGATGGAAGCTCTTCTTTACTCCCCCAAGCTCTTCTGCTTTCTCCTAGCTCCTCCTCCTTCACTCCTCCAAGCTCTCCTGAATTCTCTCCTCTCTTTCTCCCCTCTTCTCTTATCTTCTCCAAGCTCTCTTCTCCTCTCTTCTCCAAGCTCTCGAAAAATACAAGAGTGAGAAAATGAGAGGAGAAAGAGGCTTTTAATCCCTTCATTCCCTTCCCTAACCCAACTTAGACCAACCCCCAATCACAAGTTAACAAAAATAAAATTAAAAAATGAATTAGTGGGGCTGCACGATGGAACTGACCAATGGCCCACGGAGTCGGTCGCGATCCATATGGAAGCAGCCCTAATCCACGACGTGTCAGCCAGATGACTCGCCTCGTGAAATGCGTCTCGGCAATTTCGAAACGCTAATCGGGCTAGATGGTTCCCACATGACAGGAAGCGTATTTTCCAGCTTAATCCATGTTTCAAAATTTTTGGGATGCGTTTCGGGGGGTGGATCACCCATAGATCCGTATGGGTTGTGTTTCAGGGTTTTGATCCGGGGGGATGGGGGGGGGTTTCGTGCAACACTGGGCAGGACAAATTAATAAAAGTAGCTAATTAATTATCCAGGGGTTCTTATAGAAACGTCACTATCGATCCCTATAACCTTATTCTCGTTGTTGTGTTAATCAGAATGTCCAAGGGGATTCATCGACAACTGTACAAATGTGAGGTTTAAGTGTTGGACATTGGACAACTAGTGCTCCTCGTGTCTTTTGTGACATGGACTAATCTCTTCGTGTGGATCCTTATTTCTGGAGATGCAATCACTAACTAACTACAAGTTTTGGTTTAACTGCAATTGTGATTCCCAACAAGTTGTTGCGAAGTGTGTAGGCATGAGTTGGATACACACCCCTGGCAGAAAGGTTATTGGACATCGGATAAATCAGAGTTCCCCATGTGTATTATGACATGGACTAACCACTTCGGGTAGATCCTTATGCATGGACTAAGCAGTTTTGGTATATCCTTACACATACACTAATCACTTTTGGTAGATCCTTATCTCTGGCAATGCAATCATTAACTAACACCTAACCCCTGCAAGTTTTGATTTAACAACAATCGTAATCAGAGCTCCCCATGTGTATTACGACATGGATTAATCACTTCTAGTAGCTCCTTATACATGGACTAACTATTTTTGGTAGATCCTTACACAGACTAACCACTTCTTGTACGTCCTTATATTTGGCAATGCAATAATTAACGAAGTAACAACATTCCAACACTAGACCTTGGGCAGTTTTCTAGTTTTAACATCCCTATAATGGGAACAAATAACAAGAACACAAATTGTAGGAAGCAGGGATGTGGAGCAAAGGGAACAACAACTAAGTCCTATTTCTTCTCGTTAATGAGATATTTAAACAATAGTGCACAAGAATATGCTATACGATCAAATTCCATATGTCATTTCTTAGGAAGAGGAAAAATCCAATGGAATGTGAAAACATTCTGACGCTTATATTAAGGTCTCTCTTTGGACTCCATCTAACCAAGACCTTATATTTGTTATTACCTTCAATTAAATGTTTTCATAGCCTTCTACCATGATTTAAGAGTGATCTTTTTAGCAGGTCATGAAGATAAATTGAAACGGTTGCAATTCAACAACGATTGTATGGCAGCATTTGTGATGTGTGAGATTTTGAAGTGCGACAGGGTATACAAGGCGGGTAGTCGATTGTTCATGGAAGGGAAAAAAAATTAGTTAAGCAATAACATGGAAGGGATAGAATCGAAACCCTAAACTGAGGGCTTCATTAGGAGTTCAGCACTGCAACAGTGAACAAGCCGATTCTTTTAGACATTTTGCTCTTTCATATTTTGATAAATAGGATTTGTTAAAAAAAAGGCTAGATAGTTGTCGAGCATCTAAATCCATTTGGTCATTTTCCACCTAAGGGAAAGATTCCCTCGGTTCAAACCCATCAAGAGTTAGTCTCTTTTCAACATTTTCGGAGACATTTGATGAAAGGACAGTGCATCAGAAATGCATTCAAACATGACAGCGGGACAAGAAAATTCAGGAATTGTGGAAACAAATGATCTAGAATAAGTGAAAATTGCCTCATCAGCGAAAGCAGGGAAGTGGGTTTGGGTCAACGCCAAACAATATTGGGGCATTTAAAAAAAAAACTAGCCTGTCTAAAATGGGAGCAGACAAGGAAAAAATGGTCTCAAAGGGAAAGTACTTAGGCCCTCCGCAATAAGAAATACTCAAACAAGTCACCTTTGCAAGCATGTGGCAACAACAAGCCCAAGAGGAAAAGTCATTGATGATTCTGCTTTCTATAGTCCCACATCCACACCTCTCACCTAGTCATCTAACCTTTATGTGAAAAATTGTTAAGTGCAAAAAAGAGGTTAGATGTTTTAGAAGCTAAAGAGCAAGAAAGAGATCATAAAATTCATGTAATAATGGTTGAAAATTAGGATTTAGCAGAAATCAATAAATTTTGAAGGAGAAAATGACATTATGTTGACGGTGCTGGACCCGCCAACATGTAAGGGGATCTCCCCAGTAAGAATTCCCAATTAGACCTCAGACCGTTTGGTGTAGGAGTCCCAATAGTGGGGCGTAAAGCAATGCCTTGACCGTGATGTCGCACAGAGGCAAGTAAGATAACTCTGTTGGTAACAAGGGTGTGACTACTGCAGTGAGTCAAGGAAGGTGCATGAGAGGTTCCTAACACAGGTGGGTTGAGATGAGTATGCCCCTTGGCAACTTGTAAGTGTACCCAACTGGGAAGGGAACACACGAGCAAAGATGCATAGCAAGATGGAAAGCAGGTCAATCCGAAAATCCAAAGTGATGGTTAAACCAACATCACATCTGCAACAACATTCATATAATTACATACACAACTACGTAAGTTAAACAACATGCATTTCTACAACAACTGGAACAATCCAACTACAATAACAACGTATGCATGAAAACGCGCTAGCTCTTATTATATAAAGAAGTGTAAGTTCTAATCATACAATACATCCATGTAAACCTGCTAGCCCCAACAGTGGAACGTTACAGCCACATCTGCCTGCTCCTCCAAAGAGATGAACTAGCTCTGTGCAATGGAGAAGCCAAGGCGCATTACAACACTGTCCAAGCTCTTTCTAAGATAGTCTTATTAGAAGCTTGGCTGACCAAAATCCTATACAATGAGTTATGAGGGACTATTTATAGCAAAGGGTGGGGTGACCCTTGACATTCCCCTTTGTGACAGTTCATCTACCCTCATGACTCTTCATCTACTCTATGATTGTTACATCCAACTATTGACACTTGACATGATGGTACATTACAATGCACATGTTCCCATGTGAGACAAAATGGCTTGAGCAAGCCATACAAGACATCATTGACATTCAGTCCGTTGTGATGAGACCAACTCTTTGACATGCTTGTGATGGTGAAGGTGGTGAGATGATGCCAAGCTTGGTCGTCCATGATAGTGTGCATGCAGCCCATGGTGACATCTTCCTGAAGCAAACTCTTCCCTTTGTTTCAACTAGTGCATTAGGTTGGCTCTTTCATCCAACGCGTCTACTAACATGCGCATGGTCTTCTTGGGTGTGGCTAAACCAGCAACACACTGATGCATAGTGTCCATGCTGATCTTTAAGTGTGTGCTGGTGGTCATGCACATCAACTTGTCGAAGTACATGTTTAGCTTCAGTTGGACTTGCTTCTTGTCTTCACCTTGTTAAGTGTGCTGAAGGGGTTGGATCGCATGTGTGTGCACAATGACATGCATGTTGTTGAATCCCTTACATGCGATCAACAATACTGCTCACCATGGCTGCCCATGCCAGCTGCTGGGATGGATATTTAACTTGTACGAGCGCAGTTTCATCCGTGAGTGCATGTTGCGCCCACTGATGTTCCTGTTCCTACTGCAATTCATTCGTCTTTATGTGAAGCTTCATGTTCTTCCTTGAGTTGCTGCTTCAGCACATGCAACTCCTTTGTTCCATTCTCTGTCTTCACGTAATCTTCATGTCATGTCGTCACCTCATAGCCTGAGTCTCCAAAGTTTCTTTCATCATCAGTGGATCTGGTTGATCTTGCAACTTTGTTCCGCTTTTGTGTTGTCAACAACCTTCCTCTTGCATTCGTTGTATTCGTTGCATTCGTTGTATTCGCTGCATTCGTTGCATTTGTTGCATTCGGTATGTTGCCTTCTGTTGTTGTTCATGATGATGCTCGCTTGTGATATCTTGATGTTCTTGTCTACGAACAACATGATATCTTCGTGAGTAGGCAAGTTCCTAGACATTTGATCCACTGCATCTCCAGGTGTGCTCTGAACAGTGTCTTCAACTTTTCCCTCTTGGAAACCATTGTACCTACACTGCTAAGAGGCAGATGAACCCCTGCAATACCTAGAGGCATGGGAACACTCATGGCAAGCAATCTGTCAGTCGAAAACCAAAATGAGCTTGAGAACTGACTTTCAACATACCTGTGTGACTAATCATGAAGGTTGCGCAATTTTGGCCAGGAGGTTGGGAGACTGACTGCCAAGACTACGAAAGGCACAGTCTGGGCTGCTGGGAGACTGGCTGACTGCTGGAATTGCGCAATGCACAATCTAGTTTGGCTGCTGACTGATGGAATTGAGAAATGCACAATCTCAGCTAGCAATGGTTGCAGACTCAGTGACTGCATTGCGCAATTTTCTGGGCCAGTAGTCATTCTCCCTCAGAAATGCGCAAAATAGTCCTGGAGGACAGTTTCTGGGAAGAAATGCACATTTCTAGAGAGGAAGACAGAGCCTTTCTTCCCCAAATTGCATAATGTTGTCTCAGTAAAGGCAGAGTCCCTACCAAGGTTGGTCTGACTCGCTGACGGGCAACTGAAAGAAAATATGATAGTGGATGCATGGCAACACTTAGTGAGAGCGGAAGTGATTGACAGTGCATCTCCAGGTGTGCTCTGAACAGTGTCTTCAACTTTTCCCTCTTGGAAACCATTGTACCTACACTGCTAAGAGGCAGATGAACCCCTGCAATACCTAGAGGCATGGGAACACTCATGGCAAGCAATCTGTCAGTTGAAAACCAAAATGAGCTTGAGAACTGACTTTCAACATACCTATGTGACTAATCATGAAGGTTGCGCAATTTTGGCCAGGAGGTTGGGAGACTGACTGCCAAGACTACGAAAGGCACAGTCTGGGCTGCTGGGAGACTGGCTGACTGCTGGAACTGCGCAATGCACAATCTAGTTTGGCTGCTGACTGATGGAATTGAGAAATGCACAATCTCAGCTAGCAATGGTTGCAGACTCAGTGACTGCATTGCGCAACTTTCTGGGCCAGTAGTCATTCTCCCTCAGAAATGCGCAAAATAATCCTGGAGGACAGTTTCTGGGAAGAAATGCACATTTCTAGAGAGGAAGACAGAGCCTTTCTTCCCCAAATTGCATAATGTTGTCTCAGTAAAGGCAGAGTCCCTACCAAGGTTGGTCTGACTCGCTGACGGGCAACTGAAAGAAAATATGATAGTGGATGCATGGCAACACTTAGTGAGAGCGGAAGTGATTGACAGTGCATGCAAATATGAATGAAAGATTAAGTAAATAGATCAACATGCATGTGGGTGAAGCGAGTTGCAAAACCGACAACTATTCGTGAAAAACAGTTTCATGCATGCGACAACAGTGAAATAGCAAAGAAAACTGAAATAGTGCTAGGACAAGCTAGTATACATGTAAACGACAACAAGTGTTCACTGAAATCAAGCAGACAACGTTCATATGAAATGAAACACAAAAAGCGCCAGAAATGCAACACGAGTCATGGAAAGCGGGCTTACCCCAAAACAACTGAGCTAAGTATGCCGACAACTCCTAGATGTGATGTAGGATATCAGAGCTGCAAGGTTGATGTGAGGAATGAGCTCTGTGGCGTTAGGTTGATGAGTTTTGTTAACATCGAGGTTATGACGCGCATGCCACAAATCTAGGGGAAGCGACACTTAGTGGGAGGTTTTTGAAGTGATCCTTGCATGTAACCTCCAACTGTTAAACATAGATCCCTGAAACAAGGGATGCCTTTGCATGCTGCCTTGGGAGAAGCAACCCATGCATGCAAGTCAGTTTTGCTCGGTCCCATAGGGAACCTGTCAACTCAGCTGCACATGCAAGAGACTGCTCGACTGCTGGAAGGAAATGTGAATTTCTGGCTGGGAGTTGGGTTGGCTGCCCAGGAGATTTGCTCAATTTTTGGGCAGAGCAGCTAACTGCTGCCAAGATTTGCACAAATTCTGGGCTGAGCAGCCCTGCTGGGAAAATTGCGCAATTTTCACTGGGAGTGTTGACTGGAAGAACTGTGCAATTCTGGAGCCCACTAGGTTTCCAGACAGGATTGCGCAATTTCTGGAGGGAAGGCTGGTTGCCCTCCAGAATTACACAATTTCTTGGCGGAGTTGCTTAGCCTGCAGCTAGACCAAGTCTTGGTGAACACCTTGTGAGGGGAATGCATTGAGCTGCGATTGACAGGTTGCCTTTGTGAAAGCAAACACTGAAGTTTGTGAATTTGACGAAGCAAGGCAAGCTGCTGTGAAAAGTTGGAAGGGAGGCTCCAAAACGAAGCTAAGGCAAAATTTTGGAGGGTGGTTGTAGCCGCTACAACACATTGCTATAGGAAGCTCTCGTCATAGGGAAGACAAAATGGCAACGCATGAAGATGGATGTGAAAAACATGAAGAAATTTGTAGTGGAAAGTGTTGGAAAATGTAACTAGGTTTGGTCTTCGTTAATGTATTTGAGTCATCATATCATGTACTTGTCAAAAGAATAAAGAAAATAATTTTTATTGTTGTATCAATGACTTATTAAAGCATGGGTTTCATGCTTAGTTCATCATTATATTAGCCAAAGTCCCCATTGTGGACTCCTAGGATTAATATTGAGTCAATAGAGTCATTGTACATTTAAATTGATCCTTCTTGGCCTTTGAAATAATGTAAAAAGATTTATTATTGAGTCAGCCATGATTTATGTAACCTCCACACCAAGTCGGCCCAAAGGAGATCAAGTCGGCCTAAGAGACATTAATTCGACCTCACCTGGAGCCTTTAAATAGAAGGAGATCGAAATCATTTGGAGCATCTCATCTCAAGCAAGTTCGATATCTCTAGTGAAGCTAGGAAAAGTGCGAAGTGAGTCAAGGAAGTCAAAGGAAGTACGAGTTGGGTCAAGGCTAAGGAGAAGGAAGAAATCGAAATTTTGGTGCTACTCTCTCTCTCTCTCTCTCTCTCTCTCTCTCTCGTGCCCTAATTTGGGAGATCGAAGTCTTCCAAGTGTTGTTGTTGTCAGTTGTTGCCTAATGTCGTAAGTTGTTGCATAGTCAAAGTTGTTGGGGTGGAAGTGTTGTTGCAAAGGGGTCGAAGATTTGGAAGGGCTAACTTGGTGTGGAGGGAAGGTTTGGTTTATGTCTAGGTTGAAGAGTCTGAAAGAAAACTATTGAAGGAAGAGAATTTTTTACTGGGTTTTCCCCTCGAGAGGGGTTTTTCCCTGGCATAGTGCCTACACCTTGTATCTTGTGCTTTTGTGATCTTCATACACACATAATATGGTAATTGTTTGATGAAAGATAAGATAATAAAGAAGTAAAAGAAGCCAACATAACTCACAAGTAATTATCAAGAAAGAGGAATCAAACCCTTATATACTTGCATTGATTTCTCAACATGGTTTCAGAGCTAAGGTCAAGAATGGTTGAAGATCACTTTGTTGGCTCAAAAGCAATGAACATGGATTCCCCCTCTTTGATAAACTATATGAGAATGGATATCAACATTGTTGGAGGTTGGATCAAGAAGGTCATCCACTACTTATTCAACAAGGTCAAAAGTCAAGGGTTCTTGGCTGCTCTTACAAGTTCTCTTAGTGACAACAATGCATGGATCATTGATAGTGGAAAACTAAGGCACGTGACAAGAGAGACTAAAAAACTTCATACACTATCAAAGGAGCCATCTTCTCATGTAGTGGAATTGGGTGACAACAAAATCTATTTTGTTAGAGACCTGGGATCAACATCGTTGAAGCTACAAAATGGATCAAAATTGCATCTCAACAATGTACTATATGTTCCAAGTTTGAAAAAGAATTTGCTTTCTATTTCTTGTTTAGAAGATAAAGGGGATAGAGTTTCTTTTGTTGATGGAAAAGTATTGGTTTGGGGAAAATATGAAGTATTCGAAAAGTTTAAGGAGTTTAAATCCGAAGTGGAAACCCTAACCGAAAGAAAGATAAAAACTCTTAAGGTCCGACAATGGTGGGGAATACACTTCTAAGGAATTTATTGCATATTGTAAGGAAGCAAGAATTAAGAGGGAGCTCATTGTTCCCTATTATCCCAAACAAAATGGAGTAGTTGAAAGGAATAATAGGTCAATTGAAGAAGGCATTTGAACAATTCTCCTTGATCAAGACCTGCCAAAATTCTTATGGGGAGAAGCAACAATGATAGTGATATACATTCAAAATAGAAATCCTCATAGAAGTCTTAATAATATAACACCCAAAGAAGTATTCACATAAAAGAAAGCAAGTGTGGATCACCTCCGAATCTTTGGAAGTCCAACATACATCCATGTTCTAAAGGACAAGTGAAAGAAGTTGGATTCCACAAGTATCAAGGGAATATTCATTGGAAGACATATTGAAGTAAGAAGGGATGTCATATTCGATGAAAATCAAGCCTACAAGAAATCAAAGGATATTCCTATTGATTCTGATTACGAAGAAGTTTCGATATTTGAAGAAGAAGAAGATCATCATGAAAACCCTACCACAAATCAAGAAGAAGAAGGATTGTTAATTTTAGATAACAACGGTATGTTTTATACTTAAGAGCAATTTACTTCAATTTCCCTTATTAGCCCAATATAAATTTCCATATTAGCAATCACATTAACCTGACGGTAAATGCAAATAGAACATAAATAAACAGCAGAAGACAAGCCAAGACAAGAGGACACAATATTTGGCAGATGCCAAGGAAAAACACCAATGTGGGGAAACCCTTTGATCAATTCTTCTTATTAATCTTCAAAAGTTCAGCAAAGAGAGAGTACAATATACAAAATTCACTTACCCAATCACAGTCAAATCTGTCTAGGCAAATTGCAGTCAATAAGATGTCCTAACCAGAAGTCAACGCTGGTCAACTTAGCAGAAATCTTCCTCCAAATCAGCGTGGTCAAACCTAGTCAAATCGGCCTCCAAGGATAATTCAAATCAGCCCAAAACAGTCTCGAAAATATCAGTCAAACTCGATCAACGTAGAGTCAAAACTGTGGTCAACTTCCCTGCTATCAATGTTGGTCAAGCAACTCAAAATGCCCCGATTTCTGTGCCCAAAAATGTGGCCCGCCCAAACAAAATTTCTCCAAGAAAAATCACAGTCAAACAAAGTCAATTGTTGCATGGTCAACATTGGTCAACCCTTCTGCAATTCAGTCAATGCATAAAATAGAAAATCACAAATTGTCCTTTGCACGTGTGGAGGAGAGAGTTTGCCCAGAAATCCGTACACCCAATTAGATGAGGAGAGATAGATATGTGAGTGATGAATGATGTCCACATGTGGTAGATGCACCTTTTATTTATATGCAATGTTGAAGATGAAAAGACATGTCTTTTGGGCTTCTAAGCCTACATTAGTTTGTTCGCCGACCTTGAAAATTTGTCCATAAACGAAATAAATTCATAATTCCATTTCTACATGTCATAATGAGATGGTCTTTAGATAAATCCTACAGCTCTCGGAAAGAGGAATCCAATAAAAATATTAGCTTCATAATATGAGTTGTCCAAGGTGTAGTTTGGCCCTAGTTGCCAAATTTAACACTCCCTCTCAACTAGGAAGAACTCCACCTGCCAAATCATGTGTCAATCTGTACCATCTATGACATCCCTATTATACTCTGCTCTGCTGAAGCATGACAAAATAATGAAGAAGAAATGATCGAGAGAGTGTCATACCACTCTCCACTGAATCGAAGTCAGTCTCCATTGATTGAGAGTGTATCATACCACTCTTCACTGACTCGAAGTTAGTCTCCATTGATCCCAGATCAATATCAAACATCCTAGCATAGAGAGTACAGTACTACACGATGCATCCATTGGTAGTACTATGGTACATATCCTTATTTCCCTACTCGTTGGCCAGATGAGAGGTACTTTCCATGAGTCCCAGACTGCATGGGTAGGATGTATCGGCAAGAGAAGGTGAGCCACTCATCCTGCTCATATGCCATAGGAGAAGGTGAATCTCTCATCCTATGCATATCTCAACCATCATGGGGTATCACAAGGGAAGGTGAACCACTCACCCTATGGTCGCTCATCGCCTCAAGAAGTACCCAAAGCCCCTTTGAAGCTCCCAGAGCTCCATATCCAAATCAAACGAGACCCTCATAAGAGGGTCTCTCCACGACTCCAAGTCGTTCAAGAAAGGTTAAGGATTTGACCTTCTCTAGGGGCTTCGTAAGAATATTTGCGACCTGATCATCAGTCCCAATATGATGGAGCCTTATTGCTCCCTGTTGTACCATATCCCAGATAAAGTGGTACCTGATATCAAGATGCTTAGAGCAGTCATGAAACAAGAGATTATCAAAAAGATGAATCCCACTTTGGTTGTCACAAAAGATCACGGTGGTATCCAACACATGTCCAAAAATCTCACTAAAGAGCTTCCTCAACCAAACAACTTCATAGGAGGCCATACTAGCAACAATATATTCAGCCTCAGCAATGCTCAAAGCAACTGAATTTTTCTTCTTGCTCATCCAGGATATTGAAGTAGAACCTAGGGAGAAGCAACATCCTGATGTGCTTTTACGATCCACCACACTGTCGGCCCAGTCAGCATTAAAATAACCATGGAGCCTCACATTCCCGACAGTGTACCTCAATCCATAGGTGATTATGCCCCAGAGATATCTCAAGAGATTCTTGGCAGTAATCCAATGTATGTGATGAGGCTCGACCATAAACTAATTCAATGTATTCACTGCAAAACATATGTTTGGACGGGAGTTCACCAAGAACATCAGGGTCTCCATGAGTTAACGATACTCAGAAGGATTTCCCAAATCGAGCCCAGTAGCACTTCCACATAACTTCTTGAAGTTAAGTTCCATCGGATTAGTCACGAATTTGCAGTCCACCATCCCAAATCTTTCAAGTAGCTTCACAATGTATTTCCTTGATCCTAGGTACTTCATTTCAAACTTGGAAGCTAACTCCCTCTTACATTGATGAATAAGATGGTCTTCACCTATCAGAAAGAGATCATCCACATAAAGTACCAAGATGGGAGGTCTGTCATCTTCAACCTTAAAGTAAATGTTCGGATCAAATTCACTTCTTGTAAAACCCAACTTCATTAGATAGTTGGTGATCCTCCCATACCAAGCTCGAGGAGCTTGCTTCAACCCATAGAGGGCTTTCTTCAACCTGCATACATGTGTTTGATGATCTTGAACTTCAAACCCCTTGGGTTGTTCTACATAGACTTTCTCCTTGATTGAACCATGCAAGAAAGCATTTTTGACATCCATCTAGTGTAGGTTCCATCCTTGCGAGGAAACAAGGGCTATAATCAAATGGATGGTGGTATATCAGGAAAATGGTGCAAATATCTCATCATAGTCCACACCTTCCTTTTGAGAGAAGCCTCGAGTAACAAACCTGACCTTGAACTTTTCAGCACTTCCATCGGCTCCATGCTTGATCTTATAGAGCCATTTGGAGGCGACGGCGAATTTGTCCTTGGGCCTAGGGACCACATCCTAGACATCATTCTTCATAATCGACTCATACTCTTCGTTCATAACATCCTTCCAAACTTGGTGCTTCACAACTTCTTCAACTGTGCAAGACTCAGTTTGAACAATGGTGCTCATGGTAGCTAAGTATCCTTGGTACCTATTTGGCTTCTTACTTTCACGAAATGTCGCCCTTGGTGCAATATGTCTCTCTACATCTTCAGGAGTTTTCCTAAGCCAGAGGGTCTCCTTTTTTAGCAGGAGGGATCATGAGGAGGTGGATCAATGGGATCCGTTGGTCCATCAACATCGAACATCTGCTCATCCTGCAGTTCTCCGTGCTTTCATGTATTTGCTTCTTTGTCCTTCCTTAGAATAGGAAGGTTACCAATCTTCCCAAGGGAAACATCTTCATCGAAGGTGACATCATGTCTTATCTCCACTTCTCTTTGACTAGGCACATAGATTCTATATGCCTTAGAAGTTTCACTGTAGCCCACAAATGTTCCTTTCTTCCCAGATGCATCTAATTTGCTTCTCTTTTCTTTCGGCACATGAAAATATACGGGGCTACCAAAAATTATAAAGTGTGAAACATTAGTTTTGTTACCGGTGAAAACTTCTTCGGGAGTTTTGGAGCCCAATGCTTGATGAGGGAATCTATTTTGAATGTACACAGTAGTGTTGGCAACTTCCGCCCATAGAACTTCGAAAGGCTTTGATCATGAAGCATGGCACGAGTGGCTTCTATAATAGAATGATTCTTCCTTTCAGCAACACCATTTTGCTCAGGAGTATATGCAGTAGTAGTCTCCCTCTTAATGCTATCTTCTCTACAATAGTCATTGAACTCATTTGATTCATATTCGGTTCCATTATCAGTCGTCAATATTTTGATCTTCTTTCCTATTTGATTTTCGACCAAGGCTTTGAGAATACTTCGTCCTTTTTCTTTAAGATATATATCCAAGTTTTGCGAGAGAAATCATCCACAAAGATAGCATAATATAAATATCCTCCCAAAGATGTCATGGGCAACATACCAGATAGATCAGAATGAACCAATTGCAAAATGTCGGTAGTCTTGCTATCACTTGAGGGGAATGGTCCCCTTGTATGTTTTCCTTCGGCACATCCCTGACAAACACCTTCATGTTCTACTTTCAATTCGGGCATACCTGTCACCATCTTCCTCACATCGAGTAGAGCCTTATAATGTAGATGAGAAAACCTTCAATACAATAATTTGGATGGAAGAGATGTGTTGCAAGACATAGTTCCCAATGGGCTTCCTCCAACTTGATATAAGCTATCAACCCTGAATCCAAGAGTAAATGCTTCTTTGAAATTTATTTTCAAACACTTACCTTTCCATCAATGAATGCCACCTTGAATCCTTTATCTTCCATCACCGAGATAGATACCGGGTTCTTCTTTAGATCAGGTACATATAGAACTTCTTGTAGATGAATGATGTTACCTTGATTCAATTGAAGAGTAACATTTCCAACTCCCTTCACGAGATAGATAGCATTGTCCCCAAGAATGATTTCCAAATTTGTATCCTTTTCTATCATATTTGAAAGAGCTTCCTTATACCCAGCGAAGTGCCTTGAGGCACCACTATCAATCAACCAATTTCCCAAGGTATCCGGTGAAGAGGCAGTAGAGAGAGCATATATAAGATAAAATTATTTTTTCTTGTTACGTACAACATTAGATTCATCATACCTGGAGTTTCTTGATCTTTTGGGAGGTCGAACATTTCCATGTTGAGTAGCGGGAGCATTCCTTTTTCCTTTGTTGTTGAATCTGCCATTGCTTTGATTGTTATTGCCCCTGAAATAGTTGTGGTTGTTGTCATCATCCCGAGGTGTATCCCTTCTATTAGGACACTCCCTATTATAGTGGCCAAACCTATTACAAATGAAGCATCTTCCCTTCCTTCCATCTTTGAATCTTGATCTTCCTTAACATTGCTCTTTGGACCTGCATTGTTCTTCTTTTTAGCATGAGTGGAGAACGCAGTAGGTTCATTCCTGTTTGAAGGCATGAATCTCTCCATCATCCTTGTCTCTTCTTGAGTGCATCTAGTCAACAATTCATCAAAACCTAGAATCATGTCATTGTTGAGGATAGTAGTGCTGAACACATTCCATTCACAAGGGAGACCTCCAAGGGCAATGAGAGTGAGCTCTTTATCAACAATAACTTCTCCAGTTGAAAGAAGACCATTTTCTATCTCGATAATCCTCATGAAATAGGATTGGATATCTTCACCTCTTCCCTTCTTTATGTCCTTCAACTTGTTTTTGAGAAACATGACTTGGTTTGCATTGCTAACTTTGAACATGCCAACCAACCTGTCATACATCTCTTTAGATGTGTTCAAATCGGATATGTATGCAATGAAATGCTTATTAATAGAATCCTTGATTATATTCTTATCTTTGACTTCATCTTTCTTGTACTTTGTCTTAGCAACAACCAGTGCATTTGAAGGAGGTTCTGTGGTCTTTCCCTGCACATAGTCCATAACATCCTTCTCTTCCAAAGTCAAATCAAGAGACATCTTCCATGCATGATAATCAAACTTATCATTGAGTTTGTCATTAGCTTTGAAGTAAGATGCAGAGGCCATTGAATCTTGTCCTTGTCCAACAAGTCTTAGTGATTGCTCTTTTCACTCTTGCTTGGGCTTTGTCTTCACCTCAAATTTGATACCATGTTAATTTTAGATAACAATGATATGTTCTATGCTTAAGAGAAATTTACTTCAATTTCCCTTATTAACTCAAAATCAATTTCTAGATTAGCAATCATATTAACATGACAATAAATGCAGATAGAACATAAATAAACAACAGAAGACAAGCCAAGACAAGAGGACACAATATTTGGAAGATACCAGGGAAAAACCCTAATGTGGGGAAACCCTTTGATCAAGTCTCCTTGTTATTCTTCAAAAGTTCAGCGCATAGAGAGAGTACAATATATAAAATTCACTTGCCCAATCACAGTCAAATATGTCCAGTCAAACTGTAGCCAATAGGATGCCTTAACTAGAAAGTCAACGCTGGTCAACTTAGCAGAAATCTTCCTCCAAATCATCTCGGTCAAACCCAATCAACTCAACCTCCAAGGATTGTCCGAATCAGCCCAAAATAGTCCCAAAAATGTCAGTCAAACTTGCTCAACGCAGAGTCAAACTTGCGGTCAACATTGGTCAAACAGCTCAAAATGCCTCGATTTCTATGCCCAGAAATGCAGTCTTCCCAAACAGAAATTCTCCAAGAAAAATCACAGTCAAACAAGGTCAACTACTGCCCAGTCAACATTGGTCAAACCTTATGCAATTTGGTCAACACATAAAATAGAAAATCACAGATTGTCCTTCGCACGTGTGGAGAGAGGTTGCCCAGAAATCCGTACACCCAATTAGATGAGGAGAGAGAGATATGTGAGTGATGAATGATGTCCAAATGAGGTAGATGCACCTTGTATTTATATGCAATGTTGAGGATGAAAAGACATGTCTTCTAGGCTTTTGAGCCTACATTAGTTTGCTAGCCGACCCTGACAATTTGTCCATAAACGAAATAAATTCATAATTCCATTTGTACATGTCAGAATGAGATGATCTTTACATCATTCCTACACCTCTCGGAAAGAGTAATCCAATAAAAGTATCAGCTTCATGATGTGAGCTATCCAAGGTGGAGTTTGGCCCTAATTGCCAACTTTAACAAGGACCAAGTGAGCATATTCAATCTGTGGTCATCCCAACCACAAGGTAAAGGACAAATTGGTTAAAAGCTACATCAGAAGATGCTGAAGGACATGAAGTTGCGAAAGGAACCTTCAGGGAAAGTAAAAGACCGAAGAGATATTTTGGCTATGCTACATATATGACAAGGTTAATTGAAGCTGAACCGTCTACATTCAAGGAAGTTGCTCATCAAGAGGCTTGGAAGACGGCGATGCAGGAATAATATCAATCCATTATGAAGAATGGGGTTTGGAAATCGTTCCTAGAACTAGTGAAAAATTGGTTGTCACCTCCAAATGGATCTATAAGATCAAACATGTTGTTGATGGAAGTATAGACAAGTACAAAGCTAGATTCATTGCAAGGGGTTTCTCTCAAAAGGAAGGCATTGATTATGAAGAAACCTTTGCACCCACAACAAGTCACACTACCATTAGATCTTGGGTTTCATTGGTTGTACAATGGGTTGGAATATCCATTAGATGGATGTGAAGACCGCATTTTTGAATTGGACCATTGATGAGGAAGTTTATATCGAACAACCCGAAGGGTTTGAAGTTAATAGCAAGGAATCTCATGTTTATAGACTCAAGAAGGCCCTATATGGTTTGAAGCAAACACCTATGGAATGGTATGCAAGAATGGATGCATATCTCCTTAGAATTGGGTTCGTAAAGAGTTCTGTTTATCCAAATCTCTACATCAAGGTCATGAATAATGAGCCCATCATTATCTACTATATGTAGATGATCTATTCATCACTGGTGTGGAGCAAAGAATTCAAGAATGCAAGAAGATGTTGGCAGCTAAATTTGAGATGAAGGATCTAGGATTGATGCACTATTACCTAGGTCTAGAAGTATGGCAGAAACCTGAGGAGATATATTTGGGGCAAGGAAAATACATCATCAAGTTGTTGCAGAAATTCGGGATGATGGATTCCAAGCCTATGACTACTCCTATGATCACCAATCCCAAGAAGTTGAGGGGCTTTGACTCAAGTCTCGTGGATCCTACCTCCTATCGTTAGTTGGTGGGCTCCCTAATGTATACGGTAAATACTAGGCCAGATATATGTTTTGCAATAAACATTCTTAGTCAGTTTTAGTTGTAGCCTCGTCATGATCACTGGATAGCTTCCAAACACATATTGAGGTATCTTCGTGGCACTATACATCACTTCCTGAAGTATGATAGTAAGGAAGTCAAGCTAATTGGCTTCACAATTCTGATTGGGGTGACAGTGAGACCGATGGAAGGAACACTATCGAAGGATTTTTAGGGAGCTGCTATGATCTCATGGATGAGTAGAAAGCAAGATAGGGTTGCTTTAAGTAGTGCTGAGGAAGAATATGTGGTTGCATGTGAAGTAGGAAAGGAGGTTGTTTGGTTAAGGAAGCTTCTAACAAATTTGTTCGAGAAGTATCTGCGTCTTACTTTGATTATCACCTGGCACTTGAAAATAGAAGGAGATCGAATTCATTTGGAGCATCTAATCTCAAGCAAGTTTGATTTCTCTAGTGAAGTTGGAAAAAGTGTGAAGTGAGTCAAGGAAGTCAAAGGAAGTGCAAGTTGGGTCAAGGCTAAGGAGAAGGAAGAAATTGAAGTTTTGATGCTACTCTCTCGCTCTTTCGTGCCCTAGTTTTGGAGATCGAAGTCGTCCAAGTGTTGTTGTTGCCAGTTGCTGCCTGATGCCATAAGTTGTTGCATAATCGAAGTTGCTGGGGTTGAAGTGTTGTTGCAAAGGGGTCGAAGATCTAGAAGGACTGACTTGGTGTGGAGGGAAGGTTTGGTCTATGTCTAGGTTGAATATTCTCAAAGAAAAATATTGAAGGAAGAGAATTTTTTACTAGGTTTTCCCCTCAATAGGGGTTTTGCCCTGACATAGTGCCTACATCTTGTGTCTTGTGTTTTTGTGATCTTCATACACACATAATATGGTAATTGCTTGATGGAAGATAAGATAATAAAGAAGTAAAAGAAGTTAATATAACTCACAAGTAATTATCAAGAAAGAGGAATCAAACCCTTATCTACTTGCATTGATTTCTCAACAAAAAGTACAGAGGTGGTGAATGTGAAACCATCTCAGGATAAAGAAAAAGCAGTTTCCCAAATAGACAACCATGAAGAGAAAGCAAGAGAAGAAAGGAAAGGAGGTTCCACAAAATCTTCCAAAACTTGGGCTCAAGTTATTAGCAATTCTGATAACAGGGAAGGAGAAGCAAACATTCAAATTGGCAACATGCAAGATAGAGAAAGAAAGGAAAGGCAAGCTAGAATAGCAAGCATAATTATTAAAGGTGTGAAAGACTATGGGAAAAGTGAATGTACTCTTGACCTTGTAAGGGACTTCTTAAAAGAAAATTTGTTTTGGAAAGGAGAAATATGCCAAGCATGGAGAGTGGGTAAGATTAATTGTGAGAGAGCCAGGCCCATAAAATTCAACATGTCTAGCATGCGTGATAAATATATCATTCTAAGAAAGAAGAAACCCTAGAGGGGTTCTCACTTTTTTCTAGAAGAAGATTTTACTATATGAAAACAAGAGGAAAGGAGGGAGGAAATGTTAAAGGTTAAGGCAACAAGGGACGAGGGCAAGAGAGCATGGATTTATAAAGGTAAAGTTGTGATAACACATTTCGGACCTCCTTACAAAACATAGCAACAAGATGGTAACTAACAAGAGGCAACAAATTCTTTAGCAGGAAATCAGGAAGCAAGGTCAGTATCGACAATTAGTGACAAAGACTCAACTGTGAGTCTTGAATGTCAAAACAAATAGCAATCAAGTCATACCAAGTTTCCTTAATATTAGTTTGTTGGAACTACATAGGTTACCTATGGAGACAAGGACCTGGGTTAGGGCCTATTGCGGAAGATAGAGACATAACTTGCCTCATAGAAACACATGAGCATGAAGGGTGCAAGACACCTTTGTTTGAAGGGTATTGGAAGAAGGTAGTGTGGAGCAAGGCAATAGGGAATGGAAAAGGACACGGGGGTATCATGGTATTAGTGAGGGAAAAAAAGGTCGTTTCATTCAGTTAGAAAAAGAAGACTCAAATAAACAATGCATTTGGTTTAAAATACCAGAAAATGGAAATAACATCATAATTGCACATGATAACTTGTGCCACAAGTTTCAAAAACTTACAAAAGTAGAGGGCTTGACCACAAAGATCCCTTTGCAACCCTAAAAGCAGATATTGCAACATATTCTCAGCTAGGTGAAGTCCTTATAGTGGGTGATTTCAATGCTAGGATTGCAAGTGAGCAAGCTAGCATTCTTTGTTGTAAAGAAGACAAAGACTCTCTCTGGCTTACAAAAGAGAGTAATCATCATTGGGAAATAATTTTAGAGGAAAAGGGTTGCAATCTCTTTGGTGAACAATTGCTTATGCAGGGATTTCGATTTAGTCATTTCTAATGGTTTGACTAGATGAGAAAAGTCTGGTAATTTCACTTGCAATATTTACAATGGAGTAAGTGTAGTAGATTATGTAATTTTCTCGCATGGTTTGTGTGAGAAAATGGAGGAAATTTTGATTAGAGATCAGCTTTGGCACTCAAAATCAGATCACAAACCAATTTATTTAAGTTTCTCTTGGATTGGAAAGAAGAAATTAGGGTAAAAAAATCAGTGCGTTCAACAAAATATCCTAAAGAACATAATTCTCTTGACTCCAGAAAATCGCAATACCTTCAAAATAAATCTAGAGAGACTCTTCGAGAAGAAGAAAATTCCAATTCACGACCTTCATAGTCACGAATTAACACATTTAATTAAAGGCACACTTGCATAGTGAAAAAGAGCAAAAATTAAGAAACATGAAACAAATTGCTTTCTTGTTAATGCTTGGTTTGATGAGGAATGAAAAAGAAAAGGATAATGTGGAAAGATTCAAACAAGGATAACATAAAGCTCAAATTTTACAAACATATATTAAGAAAGAAAAAGGTTGATTTCATGGTTTCAAGGAGGGAAACCCCAAATTATTTTGGAAGGAGCTCCAACCAAGAAATATGGAAACTAAAAATAGTATTACATTTTCTAAAAGGTTTGATTATGCAAGACAACTTTATGAGCAACATCCCAAGGTTGACCCTCCTTTGGTCAACACTGATACTGAACTCTTCATGGTGTAAGAGGTAGAGATGGTTATCAAGGAGTTGGGTGTTGGAAAATAAAAAGACTTAGATGAACTCCAAGCAGAGTATCTAAAGTGGGACTTAAAAATTCTTGCACCTCACATTACAAACAATTTTCAACAACATCATACAACAGGGGTTCCACATAGATTGGGAAAATACTTTGGCAATACCTCTTTTCAAGAATGGCAATGTCAATAATCTCTCCGATTACAGGACCATAATGATAAACCCCTTGTTTGCAAAGCTATTTGGAAGCATGTTAGAAAATAAAATCAACAAGTGGGCGACAGAGAGAGATAAGCGTGCTAAAGGGAAAGCAAGTTTTAGACCTAAACATTCCATAGTTGATCATGGTATAACTTTAAGGCACATCATTGAAAAATTTTGGGAGAAAAAGGAAGAAGTCTTTTGTTGCTTCGTTGATTTCAGAAAAACCTTTGACATGGTTCCCAAGGATAAGTTGTGGCACAGAATGGAGGAACTTGGGGTTCCTAGGCATTTGAGAGCAGTTGTGCATAGGATGTATGAAGAGGTGAAAGTCAGAATTAGAACTTCAACAGGCATCTCTGAAAGTTTTAGAAGTGATATCGGGGTTAAGCAAGGTTTCCCATTGTGTTCTACCCTTTTTGGTTTATATATTGACAAACTTGAAGAGTGGTTAAAATCACAAGGGGGAGGTAATTTCCATTTGGGCGAGTTTGTTGTAAGGCTAACTTTGTATGTGTATGACCTTATTCTTATTTCTAAATAGGCAGTAATAATAATAGCAAATGGCGAGCAAGCGAGCGACCAGACAGATCGATCAATGGAAACGAAGGGAAGTTTGAAGCACTAGAAAGAGCGTTAGGTAATAGAAAAAATAAGCTTCCGGGTGGCTTTGGCTTTAATTAAAGGTTGTCCATATGATATCTACACCATGTCATGGTTCAGTCAAAAGACAAATTACGAAGTCCCACTATCTTCTAAATTGAATTAGGATGCCACGCGTACGTGAGAACTATTATCATGTCATGTAACATGGCTTCTTGAGCACTTTGCGTTGAGTAGATGTTGAACAGTGCTAAGATTCCACGCAAACTCATGTCTTTCCACTTTAAGAGTTCATAGATACTTTGGGAATCACCATGAAATTTCACATTCGGTTCACAAGTTCAACAACGACAAGCTCCACAATTTTTCTCGTTGCCTATCCTGATCTTACATATTGGCACAATCGACATCGAATCTCTATTTATAAAAGAAATTATTAATTATTTGTATGAAAGTGGGCACCTTTCAACGTGACAGTGGTACACTATTTGGTTAAAGGATTTTCAATGCATCTTGCTCGCCATACTCTTTCTCTTTCTCAACGACTTTTAAATGGCTAAATGTTTTGGTAGTTACACAAGAGTCAAATAGGATGTCTTCTTTCCTTCAATTTTTTTAGTTTATATATCGATAAGCTTGAAGAGTGGATAAGAAATAATTGTGGAGAAGGCATCCAATTAGTAAGATATATGGTGAAATTGTTTTTATATGCAAATGACCTTATCTTTATTGGTAAATCTTCCCTAGGTTTGAGAAAACACTTGAAAGCTCTGGAACTCTTTTGTCAAGATGTGGGAATGCAAGTAAATACCAACAAAACTAAAGTCATGATTTTCTCTCGAAAAGAAACAAAACAACATGTTACTTTTCTCTTTGAGGGAAACCCCTTGGAGGTTGTAGATAAGTACAATTATCTAGGAAACCCTGTGGTTTCATTGGAAATATCACTTCATGTGAGTAGGCCCATGCACTGTTTAGCATAGGAGTAGGAGTAGTGTTTCCTTTCTTGCTTGTCTTTTCTTTCTAGTTTGCATGTTTGTTTGCTTGCTGACTTAGTTTGGTTTGTTTGCTTTCTTGTTGTCTTTTAACTTTACTTTGCTATTTTTGTTTCGCTTTGTTATGTTTGCTTAATATCATGCTATTTTTGGTTTTTCCACTAAGTGTTTCCCTCTACTGAATTCTGGATTTTGAATGAGTATGTGGCTGAGATCCAAGAGTCTTGTGACACTGCAGCACTTGGCTAGTCCTGTGTCCGTCTTCTCTGTGCTTGGTTAAACCTTTGACCGATGAAGTCTTGACAGAAAATACGAGCCATCTGCAAGGGAAGCTTTGGTACAACCATGAACCTATGTCCACACTAGGAAACCCCATGCATGTACTCAACCTTCTGCTCTGTGTGTTCAAGCTCATCCAACTAGCAGAAATGGAGAAGGGGAAAATCTAGATGAGAAAACCTATGTCAAAGTTATTACATGCTTCTATGAAGGAACAAACTCTTCTGCTCTCAATAAGTTGGGATCC
>APFE030307108.1:0-17271 GCA_000404065.3 Pinus taeda
GTTATTATGGTTCCATTCATATGTTCTACTGGTAATATTTGAATTATATCCTGCTTGACTGATATATAGCTATACGATCTCGGATTTTATGCTTGTTTGTGGGTTGTTCTTCATTTGTGCAGGTGTCCATGCGTGAAGCGCAAGGATAGCGGCCGGCCAGAGCTAGAGGACTGGAGCGACACTTCTCCCACAACAAACAGCGTTGGATCCCAGGTTGGTCTCCTTGATCGACTTCTAAATTGTATAGCTAGGAACTTGCATGCAGCGTGTTTGATTGTTGCTAGACCCCTGTGGGGCTAGTGGGATCCACCTCTGTCCGCAGAGGGGATTTACCTCCGCAACAATACTTGCTAAAAAAATATGGGTGCAGTCATGGAAATCCAAAAAGGAAGGGCATAAGTCCAAAATCCAAAGGAGAGCATAAATTTGGGAGACGATTCTCGGGTTCTGATATCGGAAGAGGAATATCGAAGCAGTGAAATGTCGGGAGGTCAGATCTGGAAGTAGGCTCATATTGGCACCCAATATAGGAAGGGGGAGACTTCATAGCAAAATGGTATTGGGATCTCAGAGTTTTGTAACTCCTTAGAAATTGAAATTCTTTAAACATCCTTGAGGTTGCTGAGAAAAGGAAATACAAAGGAAATCATTGAAAATCCAAAGAATCGAGGAACTTTTTCTCTCTCCTCTGAAGAAGACACATGGAATTGCTGGTTGGCCTCGAGAAGCAGACAGGGTTGATGACTTTATTATGATGTGGTCATACAGTGGACACTTGGCAGTCAGTTTTGACATTTTCAGGGGCATAATGGGGAAAATTTGGATGGCACATGTCACCACTCAGGAGGCACCACATAGAGATGATGGCCTCAGCGTGAAAACATCTCGGAGGTGGCCAGTTTGGAGGAAATAGATTTCGTACACCCTTGTTTAATTTTTTATAAAAATTATGATCTGATGGAGGGGATCCGATGTTGTTCACACTTGTTCATGAGGACTCAAAGTACCAAGGGCGTAGAAAAGGTGGAGCACCCAGGTGCTATGTTTAATAATGGAGGTCAAAATTCTCGGCACCCCTTTGAAATTGCAAATTTCGAAAATATCCCGATGAGAGGGATTTGTGATGTGTTGTTGGCATTTGGTCTCGAGGGCCTAAAGGGTGTGGACCAAGTTCGAGCACCCAAGTGCTATTGATCCCATTGGAAGAGGGAGACATCGTAACTTTGTATTAATTTCCAATTCGAATAATTTTTTATGAGAAGAGCCCCGACAAGGAGAGGAACTTGGTCACAAGCATTCAAAGAACTAAGGGAAACAGCACAAATACCCAAGGGAGATGGGCCCCTGAGAGGAGGCCGAAGGTTTTAGCACCCAAGTGTTGAGCCTACGGTCACAGCACCCACTCATATAAGGGAGAAATGGTAAGGGGGCCAAACTGAAAAGGGGGTAAAGTCATCGGAACTCTACGAATTCGTAAGACTTTTCTAAAGAAAGTTACGACGAAGGAAGGCTTTGATATCGTATCACTCAAGTGTTATACTGGTGGTCCCAAGCGGCGGTCCCATGGAGGGAAAACAAGAGGGGCACCAAGAGAAAAGAGGCTAAGAGCATCGGCACAATATGATTTCGTAACATTTGTTTCAAATAGAGTTACGATGGATGAAGGCTCTGATACTACATCCCCCCAAGCATTATATCGATGGTCACAAGTGGTGGTTCTATGGCATATGAACAATAAGGAGTTAAGCACGGGAAGGCTTGAGGCATTGGAACTTGGGATTTTCGTAACTGAATTTTAATTAAAGTTTCTATGCGCCTCAACTCCAAAATTGCACCATGGAAGTGTTCAGAGATGTATTGGCTTTGATAGCATACTCTAGAGGAAATAAAGGGATAGATGGGTTGGTAGTTATGTCATGGGGAACCTTCAACGCCACCACACTTGATCAAGGCCAGCTCCAAGAGGGAAAGTTTCAAGTTATTAAAGGGAGAAAGTGACAGGTAAATTGTGGCAGAGTATTATAATAGAAGTATGGCCAGATCATCAACCCACCACTAATCTAGACATTGGAGCCTAAGTATTCCTAAGGAAATCAGAGGAATCGGCATGGAGATATTTTTTTGTGTCCATCACGACACCTCATGTTTCTCATGTTTTGTTATTTTGTAATTTTTTTGCATTTTCAAAAAGAGAATCAAATTTCTTTTGTAATCGTTAGGAAATTCGCATGCTCAGAAAGTTGTGTCGATCAGACAGTTGTAACATTTGAAGATAATTTGTAAGTTGTTTTTCTTTAGTTCTCCCTATAAAAAAGAGGTAAGAAACTCATTATAAGGGTTCCTAAATTCTATTTTTAGGGGTTTGAATTTTGTTTTTTCATAGGTTCCAAGTTTTGTTTGTAGAGAAAGAGGTTCCAAGTTTTGGTTCAATTTCTTGTTCATGAGGTGGTAACTATTATACAAATTTCAATTGTGTTGAACCTGTGTTATGGACTCCATTTTTTAATATTAATAAAGAATATTTGGTGATTCCAAGCATAGTAATGTGGAGTATGTCTTCTTCCTCTATATAGCATTTCATACATGTTTCTCTTCCTCGTAAATTATGTAAGTTGTAGTTGATGGATTCATTAATAGATCATGGACTTACTTATGTTATAATGTAGCATAAAGTACCTATGAAGTATGAATTAGAAACCTTAAAATGTGCTCCATAATTTTTGCATTTCATTTCCTTATCCTTTCATATCTCTGTTGAGATTTATTACTTAGGATTCTAGGTATGTCCATCCCTTCATGTTGAATTCCTTCCTTACTTTCCTTCTTCCCATATTTATTACAACGAAAAATTGAGTTGCAATTACTGTGTGTAGGCCACTAGACTTGGACATTTATTCTCAGGATGATCTATATTGTTTATGTGTATGTTTTAATCTACCTCTGTGAAAGGTAATTGAACAAGATTTAAAATCATTTCTCATTTATCTCTTGAGGAGCAATGAATCATCTTCAAGAGAGACTAAGATGTCCTATGGACTAACCTCTCCTCAACCCAGGGGTTGTCTATAGGAGCTACAACATCTTCTAGCGTCGTTGTCGGGGATGAATCAGAATAATTTCCCTAGGTACAACACTTGTACACCCTTCAGTTAGGTGAGTAAGAAGAGGTGTGGGTTGAATATTTCTCACCTTGGCAACTCCACTGTATAAATATATGTTTGAGCACCCTGGATTTCAAGAGACCTCATACTCGGTCTGACACTTCTCAATAGAAAACTCCCCTAGTTTTTTACCCTGAAAAAATCATATCCAGGAGGGTTTGGAAAGAAATATATCCTATCACTCCAGATCCTGTGATCTCCTTTCCTGAAGTATCGACCTATATCTCTCAGAAGGATGAAATAAATTTTCATGAGTCCTCTGTCAGAACCTTGGAGTATTCAGAAGAACGTTGTCGATCATTTAGCTCATTTTCCTCAAAGGTTAAAGCTGAGGAGGCTTCTATCAATACTCCTCTCTTCACAATTCATACCTTCTCATAAATTGAATAATTCAAATATATCCTCATAAGCAACCAAACTCATAGCATCACTAGTTTTCCACCTCAGCCCCAACTAGACCAAATTCATACATCCCCTTAGCGAGGCCATGTAATAAACCTTCTACCACCTACCTTGCAAAACATGGTTGATCGTGGTTTTATCCTCAAAAAATACGCTCCACTTAACTTTCCATAGCCCTTGAATGGGATGTTGCAATATTATCTCAAAATCCTGCCAAGATTTTCCAAAGAGGATGATATCTCAGCTGAAAGGCATATAGAAATATTTTGTGCATTTGTGAAAACCTGAATGTAGAACATTTGGATGTAGTATTAAGACTATTTGTTCAGTATTTGGATGGGGAGGCCAAGAAATGGCTTAAATATTTACCAAATGCTTCATTCACTACCTGGGAAGAGATGGAAATTTATTTTATGCAGAAGTGGGGAGAAAAAAAGGACCATGGGTACATCCTCACAGAATTTAATGCAATGAAGGAAAATCATAATGAGGATGTTTCAAAATTTATAAAAAGGTTTAACAAATTATACAATAGTATGCCTACTAAAATTAAACCTCCACAAGTTGTTTCCAAAGTGGTTTTTGCTGGAGCCTTTGAACTAGAATTTGGGTTCACCCTTAGAGAAAGGAAGTCTCGTACCTTGGACTAGATTCAAATAGAGGCTCTATAATTTGAAGAAAACTTCACCTCCACTGGGAAGTGGAAATGAAAAATTGAGTATGGTGATAAGAGGAAGGGAAAGGAAGAATTGAACTCTTCGGGTCATGGAAAGGAAACCCGAGAGAAAAAACTAGAGGAGATGAACAAACTGATAAGAAATATGTCTAACAAGTTGGTGAAACTGGAGTTGGAAAATAAAAACCCACCTCAACAAATTCAACCAACTCCTAACAGAAATTTCAACCCTCAATATAGGAGGCCACCCTTTCATCTCTTGCAAAGGGAGAGAAAAGATCAACAGGACCTTATTCAGTCTCCTTTGTGTCTAGAAGATGATCCCTAAGATAATGTTGAAGATACCATAGAGGTCCAAGAAAACCGATTATCTTCCCTTTCTAATGAGGAACATGAAATAGAAGCACATGAGGAAGAAGGGGATGACTTGGATGCTCCATTGGATGATGGTGAGATTGATAATTATTGTAGAAATTTTGATGACTTCATGCAGGCTCAGTTGCACAAAAAATGTGATCGCATGTCCTCTAGGAAAAGGTCTAGAATGCAGGATAAAAATGAGGAACCCCCTCACTCAAATCCTCCTAAGTCAACAGAGAAAGGAAAGAAATCTCTTGACCAAGTCCCACCAATCAAAAAAGAGTCCTCGGATCCTATTCCTCATAAGCCTAATATCCCCAAAATAGAGCAGTTTCCACCACAAGTCAAGCCAGTTTGTAATGAGGATAAGAAACTTGTTGACGTTGCCAAAACTGATAGGAACCCTTTTACTTTCAACCTTCAAAAGGAGTTGGAAAAGGTCTAAATATTTGTTCCTTTGATTGAGTTTTTGAAGCAGCGTAATTATAAATCTCAAGTATCAGAATTCATGTGTTCCCCCATTGTGGCCCCCCCACAAGATAGCCTAAATCTTCAAGAGGAAAGACCCTTGGTTGTATTTGGACCTCATGTTGAGGAGAAAAACTCTTCCACTTCACCTTTCTATGTTACCTTGGTAATTCATGATCTCCTACTACACAATTGTATGCTTGAATGAGAAGCGTCTCATAACCTGATGCCACTATCTGTCATGGAACAATTGGGACTACAAATAACAAAATCATACAAATATATATACTCCTTTGATTCCAAGAGGGTAAAATGCCTAGGGATGATTAAAGAACTAGTGGTCAATTTAGCTCAAATCCCAATAAAAAGTGTGGTAATGGATATTGTAGTTGTTAAAATCCCTGCAAGGTTCGGTATGCTTTTTTCGAGGTCATGGGGATTGAAAATCGGAGGGTCCATCAAACTGGATTCGACATATGCTACCATCCTTGTGTTTGGTGGAGAAGAACATCGATTGTATAGAGAATCCAAATTTGTGAAGATAGTTACAAGGGTTGATTGTTCAAATAATGCTCATGCGTATGGTACAAAGAAGGATATCTCTTGCTTGTTGTTAGAAGAAAATGATATAATCATGGATGAAAATCAGGTGGAATTTTATGTCCAATTGAACAAACAATCATTGGAGTCTAATAAAATATGGAAATTATATTTTTATGGTTCTTATTCCAAGGAAGGAAATGTAGCAGGTGTGTTGTTGATATCTCCAGAAGGTAGCTTGAACCCTCTCTCTTTCAAACTAGAGTTTGAAGCCACTAACAATATTTTTGAATATGAAGGGTTGTTTTTAAGACTGAATGCTGCCAGAAATCTCAACATTGGATGCTTGGAAGTATTTATGGATTCATAACTAGTGGTAAAACAAATCAAAAATCAGTTCCAAACCAAACATCCAAGACTAAAGGCTTATCGAAATGAAATACGGGATTTGATTGAGAAATTTTTCTTAGCCTTCAATATCCATTTTTTTCCTAGAGAAAGAAATCGGATGGTTGAATTTTTGGCAGTTGCTGCTAACAATTTTAAGCATCCTCAAAACCCCTTGCTAGGATATGTAGTTGAGGTCAGGTACAAACCTTCGATACCAGACAATGTAAAATATTGGAAGGTGTTTGGAGATGAGGAACATATCAAACACTTCATGGAGGTTATTGGAGAGTTTTCAAACTCAATGATCGACCAGGAGGATGAGAAGATAGCGAATGAATAGCAATTCGGTTGGGAAGAAAATATTGTTGGGCACAAGATTTTACAACTAAAGCCAACTGAACAAGAGCTTGAAGAGCAGGTGGAGGATTGTAATATTGGCACAGAAAAAGACCCCATATTAATCAAGCTAGCTAAGGGAGTCTCTAAATAATACAAGAAAAGGTATCTAGACCCTTTTAAGCAATATATGGATGTGTTTTCTTGGTCATATGATGAATTGAAAACATTTGATACTACTATCATTCAACACAAAATTCCTTTGAAAACTGGGGTGAAGCCATATAAGCAAAAGCTCATGCAGATTAATCCTATGTTGCTCCCATCAATTGAAAAGGAGGTGAAGAAATTGTTACAGGCTAAGAAAATTGTGTCGTTAAGGTACTCCAATTGGGTAGAAACTCTAGTTCCTGTCAGGAAGAAGAATGGACAAATAAGGTTATGTATCGACTTCATAAATATAAGCAAGGCCTCACTAAAAGATAATTACCCTCTATCTAAAATGGACTACATTCTGCAGAAGGTGGTAGGATCTACTCGGATGTCCGTGATGGATGGTTTCTCTGGATACAAACAATTCGTTGTACATCCCGAAGATCAGAAGAAAATTGCTTTCACTACACCCTGGGGAACATTTATGTATGCCAGAAAGTATTTTGGACTCATAAACGCTGGAGCCACTTTTCAAAGAGATATGGACATAGGTTTTGTTGGAGAACGAGATAAATTTGTAGTAATTTACCTAGATGACATCATTGTCTTCTTAAAAATAGATGAAGAGCACATTAAACATTTGCAGCTCAGTTTTGAGAAGTGCAGACAGTATGGTTTGCCCTTAAACCCTAAGAAATCTTAGTTTTCTCTAAGTGAAGGAAAGCTATTGGGAAACATTGTGGAAAATGGAGTAAATATTGATCCCAAAAGGGTAGAATCCATTAACAACATTTCATTACCAAGAAACAGGAAAGAAATCTAGGTTTTCCTGGGCAGAATCAACTTTGCGAGAAGATTTATACCCAATTATGTTGAAATTGTCAAAGAGATCATAGAGATGTTGAAGAACGACACGGAAGTAAAGTGGATTGTAGAAGCTCCAGAATCAAAAAGGATTTTTCAAGGGCTAGCTAAAATTTTGTCTGAAGAAAACTGCCAAGCCTTGGGTATAAACTTGATGGCAGGGAAGGATGAAGAAAGTGGGAAAGTGGAGGAACAGCAAAAAATTGAGGCCTCAACGCAGAAAATCCAGATGAAGTACCTTATGTCCCAATTGTATAAACATATAGTCCATTATTTACTTTTTCTGAGGTGTCAAATAAATTTTGGTAAAGTCAAATACAGGTCTTTGAGACTACAAGCCCATAAATTTTTCATCTCAAATGGCCAGTTGTATTGGAAGAACCCAGTGGATATTTTACTTTTATTCCTAGTTGAAGAAGATATATATAAAGTGATTGATGAGTTTCACAATTGTGTATGTGGAGGCCCTTATGGTTGGAGAGCTAAATCCCATAAAATTCTCAACGCGAGCTTTTATTGGCCTAAGTTGTTTGGTGAGGTGCATACCTATGCTCAATCCTGTGAGAAATGTCAAATGTTCACAGAAAAATAGAGGTTGGCATCCCTTCCCCTAATCCCTGTGTTTATAGAAGAAAACTTTAGGATATGGGGGTTGGACTTCATTGGAGAAATAGACCCATCATCCAGAAGTCAACATAAATGGATACTCACAACCACTAATTATTTCACTAAGTGGATGGAGGCCATCCCAGCCAGAAATGCAACTCACGTTGTGGTTATCAATTTTATGGAGGAGAACATCCTTGTCAGATTTGGCTACCCAAGGAAAATTGTCACTTATAACACCTAGGTATTCAAGTCAGAAAAGTTTATTATTTTTTTCCAAAAGTAAAACATTATAGTAGGACACTCCACCACCTATTACCCATAAGGGAATGGATTGACTAAATCCTCCAACAAAACCTTAGTAATCATTCTAAAGAAGAAAATATCTAAAAATCAAAAGAAATGGGACTCACAGTGGAAGTTCGCTATATGGACCAATAGAGTTACTACTAAGAGGTCCACTAGGAATTCTCCTTCTAACTTAGTGTATGGGAAGGCTATAATTTTCCCTATACAATTAGAAATTCTAGTAGCTAAAATCCTACAAGATGTGGAGGAGGAGCCAAATCCCCTGACCAGAGGAATAAATTAGTTGGTAGAACTTAAAGAAGATAGAAAGCAGGTAAACTAGAATTTGATTAATTATCAAGAAAGGATGAAATCTCTTTTTGACAGAAAATCAAGGGACATCTTTACAACCTAGAGATTTGGTACTTAGGTGGGATGTCAGGAGAGAAGATTCAGGAAATCATGGGAAGTTTGATCCCTTGTGGTTTGGACCCTTCAAGATATTTGAAGCAAAGGGAAACAACACTTTCCTGCTTGAAAATTTGGATGGTGAGGTGCTTGAACTGCCTATGAATAGGCAGTTTCTCAAGATTTATTTCCAACATTAAATTGGTCTATTTCACCCACTGTATATATCAATGAGCCATTGTACATACCATTAATGCTTTAGGTTCTTACTGTTTATGTTTTTTCTTTTTATATTTTTTAATAAAATGACTCCATGCCCAATGGAGAGAAGGCACTAATCTGCAGGTTCTTAATGCATTTCTTGCAATACATTTCCCCAATTGGAGTTGATGTTGTCACTTGTCATACCCTCTTACGATTATGTCAAACGGTCCTATTTTTATCCTTGTTGCAAAAAAAAGATGGGTTCAATCCTGGAAATCCAAAAAGGAAGGCCCTAAGTCCGAAATCCAAAGGAGAGCCAAAATTTGGGAGTTGATTATCAGGATCCGATATCAGAAGAGGAATATCAGAGCGGTTAAACGTTAGGAGGTTGGATCTTAGAGCAAGCTCATATAGGCACCTGATATAGGAAGGGGAAGACTTCAAAGAAAAATGGTATTGGGATCTCAGAGTTTCGTAACTCTTTAGAAATTGAAATTATTCAAACAACCTCGAGGTTGCCGAGAAAAGGAAACACGAAGGAAATCGTTGGAAATCCAAAGACCCAGGGCCTTTTTCTCTCTCCTTTGAAGAAGACACATGGAAGCTTGTGATTGGCCCCAAGAAGCAGACAAGGATGATGACGTCAGTATGACGTGATCATACAGTGGACACATGGCAATTGGTCTTGACATTTTCGAGGGCCTGATGGGGAAAATTTGGATGACACGTGTCACCACTCAGAAGGTGCCACATCAAGATGATGGTCTTAACGTGATGACATCTTAGAGGTCGGCAGTTTGGAGGAAAGAGATTTTGTAACCCCCTGTTTAAATTATTTTATAAAAATTATGATCTAATGAAGGGGCTCTAATGTTGTTCACACTTGGTCGCAAGCATTCAAAGAACCAAGGGAAAAAACATGAATACCAAAGGGAGATGGGCCCCCGACAGGAGCCCAAAGGTTTTAGCACCCAAGTGTTGAGCCTATGGTCACAGCACCCGGTCCTATAGGGGAGAAACGGTAAGGGGGGCAAACTCAAAACACGGTGAAGTCAATAGAACTCTGTGAATTTGTAAGATTTTCCTAAAAAAAGTTATGATGAAGGAAGGCTCCAATATCGTTACACTCAAGTGTTATACCAGCGATCCCAAGTGATGGTCCCATGGAGGTAAAATAAGGGGGGTGCTAAGAGTAAAGGAGCTAAGAGCATCAAGACGTTATGATTTCGTAACATTTGTTTCAAATAGAGTTACAATGGATGAAGGCTCTAATACGTCATGCCCCCAAGCACTATGTGGTGGTTCTATGGAATATGAATAATAAGGAGGTAAGAACAGGAGGGCTCAAGGCATTGAAACTTTGGATTTTCATAACGAAAATTTAATTAAAGTTACGATGTGTCTCAGCTCCGAAATTGCGCCATGGAAGTGTTAGGAGATGTATTGGGATCTGATAGAGTACCACAAAGGAAATAAATGGATGGATGGGTCGGCAACTATGTCACGGGGCACCTTTAACGCCACCACACCTTATCACAACCAACTCCAAGAGGGGAAGTTTCAAGTTGTTAAAGGGATAAAGTGACAGGAAAACTAGTTGTAAATTGTGGGGGAATATCGTAACAGAAGTATGTTTAGATCATCAACCCACCACTGATCCAGACATTGCAACCTGAGTCTACCTCAGAAAATCAGAGGAACCATCATGGAGATATTTTGTTTTATCCATCACGACACCTCACATTTCTCATGTTTTTTTGTTTTGTAGATTTTTTCATTTTCAAGAATATAATCGGATTTGTCTTGTAATCATTAGGACATTCGCATGCTCAGACAGTTGTGAAATTTGAAGATATTTTGTAAGTTGTTTTTCTTTGGTTCTCCCTATAAAAAAAGAGAAGAAACTCATTAGAAGGGTTCTGAAATTCTGTTTTCAGGGGTCTGAATTTTGTTTGTTCAGAGGTTCTGAGTTTTGTTTGCAGAGAAAGAGGTTCCAAGTTTTGGTTCAATTTCTTGTTCATGAGGTTGTAATTGTTATACAAATTTCAACTATGTTGAACCTATGATATGGACTCCATTTTTGAACATTAAAGAAGAAGATTTGGTGATTCCAAGCATAGTAATGTGTAGTATGTGTTCTTCCTCTATATATCATTTCATATGTGTTTCTCTTCCTCAGAAATTGTGTAAGTTGTAGTTGTTGGATTCATTCATAGATCATGGATTTACTTATGTTATACTGTAGCAAAAAGTACCTATGAAGTATGAATTGAAAACCTTAAAATGTGCTCCATAGCTTATACATTTCATTTCCTTATCCTTTCATATCTCTGTTGGGATTTATTACTTAGGATTTTGGATCTGTCCATCCCCCCCGTGCTAAATTCCTTCCTTACTTTCCCTCTTCCCATCTTTATTGCAATGAGAAATTGAGCCGCATTTATTGTGTGTAGGCCTCCAAACTTGGACATTTATTCTCGTGATGATTTATATTGTTTATGTGTATGTTTGAATCTACCTATGTGAAAGGTAATTAAACCATATTTAAATTTTCATTTATCTCTTAAGAAACAATGAATCACCTTCAAGAGAGACTAAGATGCCTTAGGCACTATCCTCTCCTCAACCCAGGGGTTGTCTCTAGGAGCTACAACACCATCAAAAATGGTGAATCATCCCCCATGGTTGACATCATCATCTTGAATCCTATTGGTTTTTATAAAGTTGATTTTTGTTGTACTTTTTTGTTTTGAAACCCATTTTAGACCTAAAAATTCTCTAATGTTTTTCCCAATTAATTCCTCACACTAACATGAATCTTTCATGTCATCCTTATTTGCATTAAATAAAATTTAACCCATCATTCTTCCACAATAATGACTCTTGTCAAAACATGTCATTCACAATAGCATTCATATACATATATAAATATTGGCATGATCATGAGCATATCCTAGATTTACATATGTAAATTGAGTCAACGTTAAGAAAAGCTTCATTCGTGCCATTTTCATGGTTATATTTCCACTATTTGTTATTTCCTATGCACTCAACAAACCTTCTCGGTTGTTCTAGGCTGCTTGAAACTCCTTAGGTAGCCTTATTGGGTTACCCAAACATGACAGTTGCAATTCCTGCCCCCCACATAGTCATATTAAGGATAATTTGCTTATCCTACTACTACGATGGTTCTCTACCCAAAATCCTCTCATACCAGGCAACATCGTTGTTCCTCAACTACAATGTCATACAAGAATACATTTGTACATATATTAATCACACAATTTTTAAGATTTAGGAAAATCCCCCTTTCTTTAAGCAGGGCATGCATTAACATATGTTAAATAAAACCAAAGTTTTAGGGAACTCCATGTAGTGTTGTTGTCATTCACAAAAACATTTTTTAGCCTGTACATAATTTTGTTTTTGCTTGTTGTCACGTTTAGGAGTCATGCTCCAACACACACCAACGATGGTCTTTTCCAACCCATCACCCAAATCCATCCTTTCTCACTTTATTTATTTTTTTTCATGCTCTCTACTTATGTATTGTGCCTCCTCAACTCTCTTACCATAACTCTGTATCTTCTCTGCCACACCCAACGAATTTTTCCTAAAACCCCAAGCATGAAAGTTCCAAGGAAAATTTGAAAAGAAACAAAGGGAAACGATACCATAATGGAATTCACAACAGAAATCACATAATTTCCAACAAAACAACACATCCGTGCGCACATCAGAAATCACAGTGATAAACAATCCATGAAGCCAACAATTAAAATTGTAGCATTAAAACATTAAAATAGAGAATTCCCAAAATTTTGACCTGATTTCCAGTAAGTCCAAAAGTTCAATGCGTCCTTCATTTTTACATACATATGTTTATATATAAATATATATTCTAGTCTGAGACCTTTCTCAAGGTCCTTACCAACCTTGAAGTCCCAACTCCCTTCAAGGAACTCACAATGGAATTCCTTTTCAATACGTGTACCCATATAATACTGAATTGGAGGGGTTTTCCCCTCATTTTCAGCATCTTTCATTATAGGTTCATGCCCCTATGGCTTGCAGGGGCTATCCTCATCCTTTTCCTTCCTATGGGGATAGTCACTCCTCAAATGTTCCTCCCCAAAGATCCAATATGTGAGGGGATTTTTATTCTTTTCGGACTTACAGAACCTCTTCTTGGTCTTTCCAGTAGGACCTTTGTCCACATCTCACAGACTAGGAGTGTATTGTACTATCCCTTGAAGGCAGGACAAGTTCTGCCTCAAGATGGGATTCAACTCTGCTTGATTCTCTACTGTGTAGCTTTTAAGCTCAACCTTCACATCCTTGAGCTCAGCTCTCAAGTCCTTAAGTTAAGCCTCCAAATTCCTGAAGGTTTTTCTATTTTAGAGGAATTTCCCTCTTTCTCGTTCTTGGTGGATTTGGTCCATACCCTGCTACACCATGCCACGATACATGCTTCATTTTACTTCCACCAACTCTTGTTATGTGCTGCCACATACACTCAGTTATTAGTTCATTAAGGAAGTAATATAAATAATTCTACTAGTTGCCATTCCTCTATGTTAAGCCAAGCATGTTGCTTTGTAGCTATTCACATATCTTGATTTATTGATTAGTCACATGTCTCAAAATCCAAAGCATGATTAGGCATATTTCCTATTTCAACCAGATTCTCAAAAATCATAATTTCCACATGCTCTTACATATACCAACTAAATTACAATCATGCCTTTCTAGGTTTAAATGCCAATCATTTCTCAGACTCTTAGCATTAAATCAAAATTATCCTCTTGACTGAGATTATTATTATCAATTTAGAATTAGCCCCTAAAATCTAATATCAGCCTTCCCGGTAAGTCTAGTAATCATGGCATTTGCAGTCTCAAAAGGTCAATTAGAATCCATTTATCACATAAGCATATGTCATATTTATAATTTATGATAATAAAAAAATCTCGCATTTACAAATGAAACTTGGGTATGCATACAATATTCAATCAATACATAACCATTCCATCTGAATGTTATACACATTATCAACTTGCACAAGCAAACAGTCAACCTACAAACAACAATTTCAGTGCTACATCCAATACCATCTTGCACAATAAGTAATTCATCAAAGCGCATCACTCTCTAATGGAGTCACAAGGCATCATGCCTTCAATCCACTGAGACTCTATGCCACATAGGTTACAAACCATGGGATTCTTACATCCTATTATATATATATATATATATATATATATATATATATATATATATATATATATATATATATATATATATAATATATATATATTATAATTATATATATATAAGTTACTATGCAATACAATCATCATAGGTAATTTCCACAACCCCTTGCATAATATAGACATTTATATGCACATTCATCCCAAGTGTGTAAGAATACACCACTTAAAGAATCATTCATGAAACCATGCAAGGATTTCTGCAAAAATTAATGAAATGAGAAGCATCCAAGGTCGCAACAATAAGTTGTCCAGACCTTTAGGATGATTAAATAGAAAACACTTTTCATACCCTTGAATTTTCAATAAAATCAATCATACCATAACATCTTCACGGCTAGCATACAAATCACAATTAAATTCTCTAAATAGCATGCAATCATATCCACATCAGCTACAACGCGAAGGCCTAAATCTCCGCTCTAGCTCCAAATATCCAAGCATTGGTTCCACTTCCCTATTGATTCTATAGCGGGGCACCATTTTTTTTCTCCCAAAGGTTTGAAGTTGGAACCTTTGTCTACAGCTCTTCTGTAATAAAGCCCTTCCAGTGCAAGTGTTGAACATGGAAGCTCTAATACCACCTATAAACACACCCCCTTACCCTCGGGGATGTGTTTACTATGCTAACCCATCTTCCTTGTTACAATTAGAGAAATGGGGTAAGCTTTTTTTAAATTTCTTCAGAGTTTCCATAACTCAATTTAGATGTCATCATCGTACTCATCTCGGTAAGACCTTTCCAATGATATAAATTTTTAGTCTCAATCAAACTATAAGATGGAAAACTAGGGTCTTCTAAAGTATTATTAGCTTAAAAGGTGCAACCTCTCTTTTCCTATCACGTGGTATGTCTCGATACCTCATCTTATTTTTCTCCCTCCCCACCCTTACATGTGGGTGTATTTTTCATACTAATATAAATAAATATATATGTGTGAGTGAGTGACTATATAACACCATGGCAAATGTATATAATATTTCACAGGTAAATATAAATGCATTAATGGCCCTCCACATTCCCACGTGGCACTCACTCAATAACACAAGTGATTCTCGTGTGCGCCATCTCTTCCATATTGGACAATCCATGGGGATAGGCACACTCCAATTAATCATAGGTCAACCTATTCCTTAATTTTATGGCACATTAAACTTAACAAAAGGGGCTTGACCCCTAATCTAGAGGTTGGCCCAACCCTAACTCACTTCCTCAACTCACCCACAGTGCCTCCAACTTACCTTCAAGCCAACTTGGCATTGTGTCCCCAGCTGGCCTGACTTTCGACTAGTGGGCCCACCCGAATATTCAACCTACTCACCATCTAATGGTCCAACCTCGTTCAACTAATCCAACGATTAGAAGAACCTCCTCCCCTTGTTGACACCATAGGGGAAGGCCCCATCAAATTTTTATCTGTTGATCTTCCTTGAATCAAAGAACGTCTAAGATTGAGGCAGGACTCCCCCCCTACTCGCTAACGTCACAAGGAGGAAGGCCCCGTGAAGGTCCTAACCGTCGATTTTGTGCATCAAGCCCCACCTTCCGATTGAACCTAACTTCCACCCTCGGTCATGTAGTTATATGGGTCCATGGCTTGGCCCTCAGGACTATGGTCTCTAGCTCTTCACATGCACCTACATAAGCAGTAGCCCTGACCTAGCCACACACGACCTCCACCCTAGTGCTTTTTGACATATATAATATAATAATTATATATATATATAATATATATATATATATATGAACTTGTGTATTATATCAAATATATGCGCGTGTATCTGATACACCTGTGCGCGGGCCTAAACTGCTCGGCATGAGCATATGACTAATTTAATATTAATGTGCCATTCCAAATGACAGTATTTGGCCCTCACACCATTAACACGACAAATCATCTACACATGTAACCATAGCTAAGTGTTTTACACTTTAAATCCATAATATCAACAACTCAACTTAGTTATGATTGCACACACACACACACATATATATATATGCACTTCTATAATTTATGATCATATTCTCCCTCCTTCACACAACCATTAGTACAAAAGTTCTGAGTATTTTGGCATTCATTCCATTGAGGTCCATCCACATCATAATACCAATCATACTAACAAATTTAATTAGTGTTGGACAGTTGACACAAGTTTTCCTCCACATACCCTCTTGTTGAGATTGCAACAAGATGATGGAGCTTAGTGAAAAGAGTCGCCTTCACTAAGTGGGCCCGCAGGCTATTTTTGGCGCAAGTCTATTTTTAGACTATGTCTATTTTTAGACATATGGATCATGTCTATGGATTGCAGGTCGCTGTTTATGGATGATTGATCAAGTTGGAAAAATAGATGGACTTCTATTTTTAGACCAAAGCGGAGTGACCACAGCGGAGTGACAGCTCAGTCTAAAAATAGAAAAGTCAAATATTATTAGCTCACAATAATATTTAGACTATAAACTTAATCTTATTCTCTTGGAGCACTTCAGGATGAGCTACGGATGTGGTACATGCAGATCCCAGAAGGAAATACGTGGTTACCTATGGGATGACTAATATTTGCATGCAGGACTTCAGTTAGAACTCAAGTGAGTTGAGTTTAGTGGACTGGAGGTGCAGTTGATGGAGTTGTGTTCAGTTTAGCTTTGTTAAACTGGTTGTATTTAGTCTAACTGGCAAATAGACTAGAGATGAGTTGGGTGAATTAGTTATTAATTAATTCACAAGTTATTAACTCATAATACAACTAATGAATACATCAGTTAACTCAGTTGCATGTCGGTGCATGTTCAGTTCAGCAGGGACAGGTGTTAGAGGATCAGATTTCTATCAGTTGTGACTATAGCTGTGCATGATGATTTGCACAATCAATGGGATTGAGTAATGCCAGAGTTTGCTCACGTATTTTCCCACATTGTAGCTTGTGCTCACGTGATTTAGCCAAGGAAATAGGTGGTTGCCTTGGAATTATCATCAGTTCTTGAGCAGGTATTGAGCAGCGGAGGCAGGCAAGCAGCGAAGGAGATTTGAGCCAGTGATTGATTCAGATCTGAGCTGTATTGTGTGTAACAGAGGTGGAGATAATTTTGAGAAGTATTATGCTGTGTAATGTTACATGACTCAATCATTAATATACAGATAGT